>KN883100.1:124406-139844 GCA_000934455.1 Apostichopus parvimensis | reverse complement strand
CGTACTAAAAGATACTAAAGAAAAAAATTAAAAATTAAAATGTAATAGTCCAAAACAATTTCAGAAGTATGTAAATAGTAAAATAGATTAAATCCTAGTCAATGTTTAAATATAAATGAGTATGAGAAACTACAGTACAGTAAGACAATTATTGTAAAAGCCTAAAACAGATAGTAATAAACACCCAATACTAAACGATAATAAATAGAACCCTAAACGTAGTAAACAAAAAACTACATACATAGAAACAATAAATAAATAAAAGATCCTGAAAGCAGCTCTGGATGTCTAATGCGCTGCAAACTATCCTCACACAAGTATGTTAACTGTAAACTGCAGTGTTTCTTTCATCATTATTTTGAGTAAAGCCTAAAATAACACCACCTGGTGGAGTTGCAAAGCTGTTTGTCGATGTTACTTACCTCCGCCCGTCCTCTCTCTTCCTGCAGGGCATCCTGAAGTTCCGAGACCTGTCGTTTCGTGGAATCGCATTTCTGTTTGATCCGTAGACTTTCTCCCTGAGTCACTTCTAGCCTGGTTTCCGCTATGTCCTTCTCACGCCTCAAGAACCTAAAAAAGAAAGGACACATTTTGGTATGTGTAATGAACCAACACAAAGCACACTGCAAAACAATACCGATATAATGCAACAACATAAAACAATGTAAAAAAAAAACATACTCACAGTTACAAAAGTTACTTTTAACAGGACTTTAGCCCAATACATCAACCAAATCTAAAGATTTCGTACAAAGATTTCCACGACTGCATCATATATATCCATGTATACCATGACGGAGAAGTAGTCAACGTTTCACCTTCAATTAATCTGTATCCACACAAAAAAGCCATTACTTACTTTATCACCTCCAAGAGCTGTTCGGAAGATTTGTTTTCTTCGCTGAAGGAGACATTCATCCCCGAAGTAGAATTGCTAGCTTCCGTCTGAAAGTCAATTATCTGAGTAGACAGCTGGTGGAGTGAAGAAAGAAAAAAGAAAAGAAAACACGCTTTTAATTGCTGTTAGGAATTTATTATGCTGTTCAACAGGAGCCGTTTCCATCGGATGAAACAACTGGCCAACTTTAAAACATGTAAAATTGAGTCATGGCTGTGTTTCATTGATGATGTAACATTTAATACTGTGAGTTAACTTACAGTTAGTGTATAGGTTTCATCAGGCTAGTATACACTGCATAATGCAAGGCTCTGACATTCTTTAACGGCTAACAACTATCTATCACGGCACTAATGCAATAAAATAACAAAATAATTTCCAGTTTTCGAGCTTCTTCTATGACACCTCAGTCGCAACCGGATTGCTTGAAATCAAAAAGCGTCAAATCTCACTGTTTCCAACTGCTGGTGTAACATTCCGTTCTGCCCTTCGAGTTCGTCACACCTATTCTGGATACTTTTCACTTGCTCCTTCTGGACACGCAGTTGCTCTTCCCATGATGCTTTGCTGGCAGCCAACTCATCCAGCGCTTTCTTGGCAGTTTCTTCTGCCTCTGATAGTTTCTTGTTGTGGTTGGTCAGCTGAAACAGAATTGAAGATATGATCCAGTCAGTCGTTAATAGGGAATACACCTTTTACTGTTGTGGGTGGGGGTGGGGATGGGGTAAGGGGCAATCTGGTGTAGCACAGCAACATGCAAAGTAGGACTGCCTATAAACCGTAAACATGTACGGAGAAGTCAAAATGTTCCCTTACTCCCATGTTTCACATTATTAGCGTCCTCCGGCCTGGTGCGACATTTACAAACGTGGAGATCAAATGAGCTGATTATGGTTCGACAAGCCTCAACAAAGGAAGGGATGAGGTGAGACCTTACCTGGTCTTTGACCGTCACCAATTGTTGAATGTCTGCTGCATGTAGTACAACCTCCCGTTCATATTTATCGCACGTCTGAAACGAGACAGATGGGAGGAAATTGAAATGGTCAAACAGAGGGGCTAAACTGTTTTTCTTTCCTTGTATCACATATTTTAAATGTTTCATTACAATACTGAGATTGGCAGATCCATCCCATCCCTCACCTCCACAAGCCTACCCCCAAGATCAGGGATGAGCCTGGGGTAAAAAAAAAAAATCACGGAACTTTGCAAAAATTGCGGTATAGGCTCCAGTTTGCATATGCTACAGTGTGTTAGGATAATAGTTTTTGTCCCCGAGGTAGAAAAGATATCACGGATATTCCGCGAATTCGCGGAAAAAAGCTCATGCCTGCAAGATAGGTAGGACAGAGAACATAACCTCTTTGGCTACAAGCATGTTGAAGGACATCATCGCATAAAATAAAGTTCTAACAAATATCAGAGGGGCTTAACTATTTTTCTTTTCCTTGTATCACATATTTGTGCGAACCATCGTAGTGTAGGCAATGCATCAGTGCACGTGCACGTTACATAATATGATTTAGCTTTACAGCAAGCGAGCTAAATCTGTGACTGTATAAAAAAACATAGCTACGGTAGAGTTAACGATCGCTAATTTAACATTTCTTATGATAAATTGGAAACTATTTACAGTAATAATTTCTTCACTTCAAGTTGAAGTTCTGAACACCATGCCTATTGAAATGGGTTTTTTTCCCATTCACACTGTATAAAATTCAGGAAAAATGAAACCCTCTTTTTTTTTCTCTTTCTCTGAACGCCAGTGCGTCAAAATCGCGACATAGCGGAAACACTGATCATCGCATAAAATAACTATCAAATATCTTGTAAGATCACTCTGAATCGAATTACCGTCTCCTTCCTCTCCTCATACCAAAATCTCTCCCCAGTCCCCCACCCCTCTTCAACCTCTCGTAATGAAACCTGTGACCCCACCCTACCCCTTCAAAGACCAACCTCTTGGGCTACTTTGCTCTGCTCCTGACAGTCTTGTCGAGCGGCCACCTCTTTGCTTTCAGCTTCTGTACATCTAGATGTTGCTTCTTTAATTTCCTCCTGAAGTTTCGAAATGTTCTTCCTCAGTTCTGCAGTCTGTGTCGAGAACGAAATCAAAGTGTGTAAAATGAAGAAATTGAACAATAGAAATAACTCAGCCGATGATAAAACAGTCAATGACATCAGGAGCGTGACTTGGGGTTGAAAGTTTAATTCTGCTTTTATCGAAGACACTTTGCTTTGGCACAACAGATAAAGAAAGATCTTGATTACAATTTAATTGGGATATTCTGATACAATTATCCATCCCACCACCTCTACATTGTTACTATTTTGTTACAAATGATAATTCCCTGACTCAAAACCTAGAAATTTATGTTTAAACTGTGGTTGACACCCTGTTCAATGGTCTACCATTAAAATCAAAATCATAAGGAGGACTGGCCATCATCTTTAAAATACAGTAAGCCAGTTTCTCAAATTAATCAAACCTACAGCCAGCATCATGTTGACTCCGCCCTTTTTGTGTCGAAGAAGAACAGGAATGAAGTTAGCTAGCGTATTCATTGCAACAAAATATTTCTGATTCCACCTTATATACATGTAAATACTGCTGTGACCTCTGTATATAAAATCAAAACAGCAAACAGTAAAGAACAGACAAACACCCAGGCTGCAAATGTCCCTTAAACTCTACGGGCTTGCTTTAATCCCCATAAACTCTTCGGGCTTGCTTTAATCCTCATAGAATCAGACAAACATTATATAGGAAGAGAGCCATAGCCTGGCCATTTTAGGTGCATAAGTCTGACAACACACAAGACCTTTGGATAGAAACAGAATAATGTAAATATAATAGGTTCTTGTTTTTATGTTGAGCAATGTAGAAGGTCTAACATTGCAAGAAAACACATGATAGATCAATCACAATAACCTGCCACGCATGCCACTGAATACTTACGTTACATAATAATATTAAACTGATCTATTCCATTACTACACTACCATCATAGTGGCAACTTCCTTGATGTATTGAGGTTGGTTATATCTAATAAAATACTTCTGGACAATCCAAACATGAAGATGACATCGTACCTGAGCATTTGCAGCATCTCCCAGACCCTGGTTCTCGCTTCTCAGCTGGTCCCTCTCGGCTTCACTCTCTGAAAGCTTACTCTCCGTAGTTTGTAGGGCTGCGGTAGAAAGGGGGAAAACTTATTTGGTATTCTTAACAATTTCAGTTAACTGTTAGGATAGCTCAATTGAGTACAAGCCAAGTCCCCCTAACCTACACCTCACCTGCATAAGCTTTTTGAAGCTCTTGAAGATGAGCCTCCCTCTAACCTACAACTCAACTGCATAAGCTTCCTGAAGTCCCTTACTACAAGCCTCCCCATAACCTACACCTCACTTGCATTAACTTCCTGAAGCCCCTGAACTCAAGCCTCTCTCTAACCTACACCTCACCTGCATTAGCTTCCTGAAGCCCCTTAAAACAAGCCTCACACTACCTACACCGTACCTGAGTTAGCTTCCTGAAGCCCCTTAATACAAGCCTCCCCATAACCTACACCTCACTTGCATTAACTTCCTGAAGCCCCTGAATTCAAGCCTCTCTCTAACCTACACCTCACCTTCATTAGTTTCCTAAAGCCCCTTATGGCAAGCCTCACCTAACCTACACCTCACCTGCATAAGCTTCCTGTGGCCCCTAAATACAAGCCTCACCCTAACCTACACCTCACATGCATTAGCTTCCTAAAGCCCCTGCATACAAGCCTCCCCGTAACCTACACCTCACCTGCATTAGCTTCCTGTAGACGTTTCTCCATTGTATCCTTGAATGTTTGGCTGGCCTCATTCTGTTCCTTGAGACTTTGCTCCACAGCTTCACTTATTGTCTTGTACTGCTCCACATGTTGCTCAGCCTTGCCAACCTTGTCATTCAGCTCTGGAAATGTGATTTAACAATTTAGTCATGACAATACTATCAAGGGGAGAAGAAAGGGTCATTTCACTGAATTGGGCCCTGTCTGAGGGGGGGGGGAGGGGGACATGAGATCCATCGCCCTATTTCACCTTGTAAGTAGCCTCATGTGCCTTTCAATCAAATGACATGTGACAATACTAATTTTATTTCATTCATCAATTGTTTTCATCTCCATTGTTATTCTATTTTTGTCCTTTACATTGTTTATTGATCCAAATTTAGTTGGCTGTCCATCTGATTAGTTTTAATGTGTCTTTGCTATGCTCTCATGTCACTTTGCCTATGAAGGTCTACTAACTTAAACATCAACTGGATTGCTAAAAGTTACCGATATCAAATAGAGGAAGTCATAATCCTACACATAATTACGGCAAGAACACTACAGAGGTGAAAAAATGAAACATTGATGCTATGTATCCTGTGAATCAACACATAATTTACCTGGGTACATTACTGCAACCTGTTCCTACTCAAATGACCTAATTTCACCTATTGCATGTTTCGAATGGAAATTGTTCATAACTAGAGGTGAATTGCTAGAAAATAAACCTTTCCCAAGAGATCTAAGAATGATAATATAAAGAAAGGAGTGGCACTGAAGAAGAATGAAAAGAGTTTGTTTGTTTGTTAAATAATTAATAAGATTACCTTGAATTTCCTTTTCCTTCTGGGACAATTGCTGCTTTAGCGCCCTCAATTCCAACTCACTACGACCTCCATCTGTCGAATCTTTCGCTGATTCTGGAAAGTCAAAGGTCACAAATAAAGGTCAAACATGGAAGTAATATAGTAAACACACACAGAGAAATGAACCAATCTTTCATAAATTGTTCAGAGAACACTCATGATAATGTTAACATAGAGTATTTATTAACTTTACATAAAATGAAGTGGTCTTATAAATAAGCAAGTTTTGTGAATGTTTTATGTCGGAGCAGTAAGCCTTCAAGCATTCCCAGAAATCCTTGAGGAATAATCAAGCAAGGCGGACTTTACATAACGGACACGAAAGGCTGTCATTTTTCAATGCTTATAAGCCACATATATATAAAGAGAAAGCCAAATGGAGGGTTGCTTACACTAGTGCTGATAGTGGACTCTTTCTTTTGTAGTCGATTAATCGCATAGCTCTTCTCGCAATAACTGCACTGACTCGAATACAGTTATGACGTCATCACTGTCATTTTTACATTGCAGAAATACAGATCAAAACAAATCTTTTCCACGGTGCACTGTCTTTATTGGATGGGGGCTTACACATCACCTTATAAAAAAAACACTTATAACAGTTTAAGCTTATCGCAGATGGAATATCCCGGATTACTCCAGAAGGGAAACCCACTTTAAAGAAGCAGCATATTGAGTTGGTTTTTAGAAGCTTCTCAATGCTGTTTGATACTAAAATATCATATCTTTGTAGTCATTATGCCCCATCTAGTCAACCTTAATAGTGGAGTAAAAGATGAAAATATTCCAATTCAATTCTTTAATGTGCCTGATAAACCTTTATTAAGTGTCCGGTCTGGCCAAATGTTGAAAATTATCTAATATATGCATTAAACACTCCTGCATTGACCTTTATCTCTGGACGACAAATGTCTAGGAAAGTGTCTTAGTTCGATTAACTGAGATCCTAATTCGAGTAATACTCGCAAGATTTTAATCTAAAAATTTGATCTAAAAAATCGGCAGATTTTGATAACAAGATGAAACGACGACCGAACACAAAAGTTGTATTAATATGAATCTTATCTTTAACCACGCCCCCCCCCCCACCCCACCCATATTTTAACTTTTGATTCCACAACCTTTGTATCTACTCAACCATGGTACACATAATTATAAACAGTTTTTATTTACAAGACCATATTTGATCTAGTGTACATGGTGAGTAAGAGTTTAGAATAAATAATGTTGTTTTTAAGTGATTGAAAGATAAAGCTAAAACAAAAAGAGACTTGCTTGAATGATATAAGAAATATAAAGAGACTTACCGAGATCTTTGAGCTCTTTGTGAGCGGATTCCAGCTTAATTTGTGCCGCCACGAGCTGGGCCTCGACGCTCGAACACTGTTGACGAAACAATATACACAATACTGTACATTAAAAATATCCACAAGAGAGAATTAAGCAGATTTTAGTCGAAATAAAACCCGACTCGCCAGGCTAAATGTGCAGACTGTGAGTTGCTGGATCTTTAAATTTACTTCTATGTTAAGAAAAAACAAGCAATTTCTTCCTTTTCCCTGTGTAATTTGTTCAATTCTTTTGCGAAAGAAACAAAATTTTGGAAGTGAAGTACCCCACTGGGTGATGAAAATCTTTCACAGATAAGACAGATGTTTTCTATAACTGAAAATATAATCACAGTTTATCACCAGAGCAGTTCCACATTTTTTTTCTCTTCTTCCTTCTAAAATATTTTTCACTTTCCTTCAACTCATAAATACTTTTCAAACTAAATTCTAACCTGGAAATCAAGTCATCACAAATAAGTAACAAATATTGCAAATAAGTTTTTTTTTAAAAAAGTAAAATTTTCTGGTGTTTTTGATAAACCAATCATGCAACTTGCTTCAATCATGATTAATTGACCAGTAAAAATCGATACAATTCTTAACAAATCTCACCAATAATAAACATAAAAACTGTAAACAAACCTGCTGTTTCATGGCCTGAAGGTCAACCTTTGTTTTGGTAAGGTCATCTTTAGTTTTCTGATGGCTTTCTATCTCGTTAGCCAACTGACGGTCCAGTTCTCGAACTTTGCTCTAAAAGAAGAGAGAAAACTATTTATTTACAAAACCTGGAACGGATAGTCATCAAAATATGTAAAAAAATTCCAACCATTCCTGGAATTTTTTCTTTCTCGGATTTTAGATGTCTTAACACTAAAATATTGATGATTAAAAAAATAAAAACACGCTGGAATGGAGATATTTGATTGACTAAAACCACAGCTTTGTTCCTGCATTCAAGATAAGACCCTCCCTTACGGGAGGAAAGTATTTCGTGCCTGATATAAAATGAATCTATTTCGAAATATTTATTACAAGCCAGAAAGATCACAAAGATAATGCAATGGGAAGAGATAGTTTGACCCTTGTGTGACCTATTTATGTAGAGGAGGCTATCATACATTATGATAACCTTTGACCCCTTTCTGTGGGTTAGCCTAACAGGAGCAGATTACCAGGTGTGTTTATGAGAGGGTCCAAAACTGTCAAGAAGAGACAGATATGTCCTGCAACCAATGTTATGTTACCACGGTAACATGCTCAAGATGACTTCTGACCTATTTTTCTGTGATACTTATTTGTGCTCCCTCACCAACTGAATTGTTTTAAAAACCTAGCTTTTTATCAAGCTAGCAGAGATGTACATATGAATAATGATCACCTTGCATTATACTTGTTTATTATAGAGGTTTCCATTCAAGGCAAATGCCTTCTCACACAACTTTACTACGGTTACCCCTGGTCACTGGTAATTTGCCACACCTCCTTAAGTGTGAACAATTCAAACAGTCGCTCCATGGGGCACAACAGTGTGCCACATCTATGCGTCCCCAGGGGGGGGGACATCCCATAGGGTGCAGCCGTAATTGGGCGCACTCAACTCCAGTTACCTGACAGGTCTCCCATTGATACACCTGAGTAAAGAGAAGCAATTGAGATTACATGCCTTGCCTATGGACACAACACGATGATCCTCAAGGACTCCAACCTGAAACCCTTAGATCGTACGACCATTGCCTCAACCACAATTGTACAAATATTTGTTTGTTTGTTTCATACCTCCCAGGTCGTCAGCACCGCCCTGTGTTGTTCTCCTTCCCCATCCAGCTTCCTCCGGACCATGTTCAGTTCTCGCTCCATTGAGCTGAGCTGATTGGTCAGCCGAGACTTGGTCTCAAAATCGGATCTTTCCAAGTTAGTCTGTGGTAGATATTCAAAACAGGAAAGAATAAGTTTTGTGCTGAAGTGGTTTATGAATTTTTACCTTCTCACTAAAATACTGAATATAATATGTTTCTGTGCACAAAAACTGCTATACATTTGCATTGGTTTAATAACCATCTGCCCAATTTTGTGTGATATTTTGCTATGCAATACCAGATGAAATATTCCACAAATAGCCACAAAATTAATTTCACAAGTTTCTTTCATTTCAGGATTAAATTTGCCTCAAGACTGCTCTTTACTGGTGAACAAACCATTTGAGACCTTGATTTGGGGCAATTACATATCAACTTGATGGAAATCTCATTTCTTACAAAATTCTGCAAACTTGCATGGCAACAGGACAGAAAAATCTCTCTATAGCAATAGCATAAACAGGTAGTGGAACAACTAATGAAATACAATTCGTGACGGTGTCTTTTACCAAGATTCTGTTTCACCGTAAGTTCCAACTGTCTTCCATAATACAAATGTTTACCAAGCTAAAGTTCATTGTGATGCTCCTTGTCCGTGTTATGTACGTAAACGGTACACAAATGCAGTAATGTTAACAGTATGTTGTATATGGACAATAATACCTTGATATTTATTGCAAAGAGTGAAAAATGTTTGCAAATATACTGACTTAAATGAAGTCAGGAATAATTACGGTCAATAAAATGCTATTAGCATTCACATTAATTGGTGCAAAAAGCTGCAACTATGAACGATCCTTGAGAAGGGGACTTCTTTCGCTCATCATACCGAATGGATAGGTTTGTTTTGTCCCTAGCCTAACACTAGTACACTGTCTTACAATTCATACACATCTGCCATCACTGTGACATTCAAGGCAAAAATGCTGCCGATATGGAACCGACCTGTATTTGTTGAAGATTTGTCAGCAGTAAGTTTTGGTTCCTCTGTTCGTTCCTCAGCGATTCATTTTCGTTATCGAGCCGAAGTTCCACCTGTTTCAGGAGTTCTTTCTCGCTCTTAGCGTTATGGCATCCAATTTCAAATTTGTTGGCTCTTTCCTGGGAAGCGAGTAAATCCTGGGGACAAAAGGTGAAATTGTGATTGCTCATGAAATGGTGACTCCTTCTGAAAGCACAAAAGTTCACACTTCCACCCTTAGCCCTCCTGTTACCATCCACCTTCCTCCACCCCACCCCCTCCCCTGCCAACTCTTACTTCCTCAAGTGATGAAACTTTTCAGAGAAAACATTGGATAATCTGTTTCATATCTACGATATGAAACGATAACGATTAACAATGGTTTACTTTTTGGTAATTCTGTCAAAAGTTTCCAAGTCAAAAGGTGTACAGTCTATATCCATTTGACTGTGTGAATTGCGGCATCGTTGGACATATATTCTTAATTGTTTTAAATAAAATGCTATTTAAAAACTTAATCACATTCAGTAACTACTTTCAAGAAAACTGAAACTCATATTTTATTCACATATAAATTATGATAACTTATAATTTTGATAAATTCAAAAGTTTTCTAATAAATCCATCCCAGAGTAAAATCAAATTGGTTGGTAGCCACCATTTCCACTGCCAGCAATTTGTTGTGTAAATTGTGCTGGTACCGTTGCACTGTAGAACGATCCCATTTTGTCGAAACCACAAGCTATGCTTTGGTACACACATGAAGATATATTCTACATGATGGCTAGACTAACCTCTGTTAAAGATGACACAGATTGTTGAACCTTGACCATCTCTGAGGACAGTCGCTGGTTTTTCTCTCTGGTGGCCGTGATTTCACTCTTATAGCTGTCAGCTGTGGCTTGAAGGATCTTAAACCTTTCGCTGGCAAATTCCAACTGGAAGAAAGAAAATGTTGAATTCTAAGAAATTAACAAATTAACAAAAAAAAGAAGAAAATGACCTAATGTGGGGTCTGGAGAGTACATGTCAGTACCTGTTTTCATTTTTCGAAAGCTGCGATTGGTCAACTCAAAGTTGACACCTACCAATTATTCGGTAAACTTCTATTTCTTGAACTCACAGCCGAGTACTATGTAGTACACATTTCCACTTGGATATCCTTGTTCTGCAACTGACAGTTCAAAAACTGCCAGCACCATTGTCAAGCATTTGATTGTCTTAGTTCTTGGGCTGACCGTATTAAAGTATTTCTGAATTTTGTCGGCCTATGGACTTGGCTGTAATACACACTTTAGGAAAGATATATTCAACTGGGTTATTTAACCCTTTTGTTGTCGATCTGGACATGGTTGAAAGCTTACCTCAACTTACATTTAATGTTGACTATTGTGGGGGGGGGGGGGGGGGGGGGGGGAGGGCTGGAAGATCTGTGACCAACAATGGGACAGGAACTTAGATTATACCCCCACCCCACCCCCTCAACCCAACCAATAAAGTGGTGGAAGGAACATCATTCTGACCACACATCCTCCAAGACTGGTGGCTTTGATTTCAAATAATTCAAGGTAGCCAAATAGAACTGACCTGAGAGGAGAGTTTGGCGTTTTGGACTCGGAAGTCAGACAGATCTTTCCTCATGGTGTCTAGCTGATCACTGAGCATGCTGAACAGAGAGGAAAGAGAGGAAAGAGAATCATTTATTGAGCACTTCAGCATTTGAAAGTTGATATAAAACATTTATAAAAGTTAAAAAAAGAAACTTACCTTATTATTAAAATTTTGTGAGGGAAAAAAAGAGAATTAACAACCATACCAGTTGTGAACACAGAGATGTTCATCATTAAAACAGGATAACAAAGATGAAAGTAACAGTGGCAGTAACTCCCATCCCACTGATATTTATAGGGTCACCCCCCTCCCCCCTCCCACTAAAAACCCTTGTGGAGAACACTGATTGGGACACACCGGACAAGCAGTTTCTTTCTCTTTGCACCAAATTTGGCCACCTGCAAGGCAAACAATTCATGCCTGGGCTGACCCAAGGGATAACAAAACTTACTTCAAAACCTGTTAGCACTGTTCATCAAACTAAATGACATTTGATAGATTCCTGTCCCAGCCAGTTGTACACAGGACTGGCCAGGTCACTTTCTCGGTGTCGAGAGCAACAACTTCACGTTTATCCTGAGACAAGGTTAAACTCCGATGATCGTCAATTCATGCATGCGTAAATAGGTAACACAAAGTCATGGGTAACAGTCTCAAATTTTGCACAGGTAAAGAAGACATTGAACATTTGCCAAACAAACAATCACCTCTCATTGACTGCCTTCTCCTTGCGGTAAGTCTCAAACTCGCCCTGGAGGGCTTCTAACGCTCTATCTTTGTCTTCTTGGTTCACCGTGGACTTGACCGGACTCTTCTGAGGTGTCTTTTCCAATTCATCGTTGGATCTGGCACCATTGGCAGGAGAGGGTGCCCCAGGAGACGGAGATACTGGCCCTGGGCTCTTCTGCAGCAACGATACAGACAGCTTAAAAAAAAACAAGGGAAGGGAAAATGTTTTGTATGAAATAAACTATAAAACAAGTTAATGGCAGATTCTCAACGCAATAAATATTTGATACCATTTCTGTTAAAGACCGTTGTTCATGAGGGTTACATGCTAAATTATTTTTGCAGTGAATTTGGTTACATTTGTTGAAAGAAACTGGGCAGTCGAAAATCTTGAACAGCAGCATACTGCCAGTTGGGAAAATGCTATTAAAGGCACACTGCCTGACTATCTACATTGTTCCATATTACGATGGTCGGGCTGACTGGGGTCACATGGGGGCAGTGTGCAGCCGGCTTTGCAGTAGAACCCAGCTTATCTACCCACATCCTAATTGGAAGTATTTTCTGGATACTAAAACCAATCCATATATACTCCAGCAACTACCCTTCTGTGTGTATGGCACAAATTTGTGCTGTGACTCTATCCAAATATAAACCAAAGGTATAAAGTAGGATTCTGATTGGTTGAGCTACATGTCCAGTGCTACAATCCCATGATTTGACTGTATATGACTTACGGGTGGTGGACTGCCCCCATTCTGGGCCAGAAGCACCCTGTACATGTCCCTCTGGCGCACCACGGACTCTACCATCTCCATCTGTCTCCTTCTTCCATCCCTCATCTCCGCCACCTCTTCCAAAGCCGACTCTAATTTAGTCTTCAGCTCCAAAGTTCTGATACAAAAACAAACAAAATACAAACAAGACTTTAAAATCAATTTTTTTTTTTTATCAACTTCTCAAATATTTCCTCAATTATACTCTCCTGAAAGTTGAATAATCCAATTGTCTACAATACAGACTGACAGAAAAATTATCGACATATCTTTTTTACGAGAGCGATGAAAATTCCGTTAGAAAACGATTCCAATCTGTAACCTCAGGAACACAAACCTCGTGTGATTCTGTGAACTACAAACTTGAGAAATTTAGCCCTGAGTCACAATCATATGAATGTTAGATGACTGGATGTTAAAGGGGTAGCACATGTATTTCTAAGGGCAATGGCTGTATTCTACCTAATAACTTCCTTTGCCCGTGTGACATCTACTAAACTATTGTGAAATATCTATGGACTTTAACCTGAACCATTGAAATCTTTCTCATTTTAGTCAGATCTACAAGTTTTATCACAGATTCCAGGTCCACAGCAAAAATTGTTGCTGGTATCAAATCACTACGAGAAGTCCTTCGGTTAAACCTGAACTGAACCTGAACTGAATTTATACCAAAATAAAAACTCAGAACACATTTCCTTATTTGAGACACAAGCTCACAAGCTCAATTATTAACATAACTCATTATGTTTATCATGACTACCCCTAATATTTAGGGAACAGTGCAACAAAATGGCATTTTATCCTATTTATTTTTATTTTTGGTAAACCTGAGGCCAAATCCTGAAATCATGAAAACTTCTTAAGTTCCACTCAACGTAACATTGTACAAAATTGAATTTCAAAACAACTCTAATGTACATAATTAAATTGCTACTGCTCTAAAACAATCAAACTTGATGAAATTTAAAATGATTCCAAATTTTTGAATGCATATATTTCTAGCTTACTTTGATTCTAAATTCTCGTTTTCTTCTTCTTCTCTCTTTTCACTCAATACTCTCACCAAATTCAGTAAGTCTGCATTCTGCTTCTGAATCTCTTCAATGTTCCTGTTGAAACAAAAAAATCATTATTAAACTGGAAAAATTCTTTGTAATTTTTTTTTTTTACATTTGATAATCAATATTAAATTCCTCCTAGTCATCGTCTGATACAACATTCCACTCTTCAAACAAATGCAATTCTTCCGTTTGGGGTCTTTTGAATAGTTCACACAAAAGTTTCAAGGTAAAGAAACCGCCAAAGACCTTCCACTCCACATCCTCAACATCCTCTTCCCCTTCCCTTAAGAATCAAACAAATTGAGAAACACTATCCATAATAAGTCCTCTCCCGAGGTATATTTAAATTTGCAAACTCAAAAATATAAACTTTGGGAAGGCAAGCTGACTTGAATTATGACAACAAACTTGCATAAAGTTTTCTACGATATCACGTCAAAATATGAGGTTTGACAAGTTCTCAAGATATATTTTAATATGCATACAAGAAAAATACACTAGAAGTTTAACCTTGAGCACCTGTGCTACGATTGAGTAGATGAAGATGGTGACATTAGAAGCAATGAAACTCTAGCAACTGCGAGGTCGAGGGTACAATTGCTGTCTGGCTAAAGTAAGATGGGTTTTTCATCCAGGCAAAATCTACCATTAACCCTCTGAAATGGTTTTGTTTACAAATTATTTTCAAAATTCACAATGATCTGAAACTGCAAATTAGACAGCCACCTCTCGTGAAGTGATAGTAATGAGCCACTTGACTTTTCCCACATGCAGCAAAGTAAAATAAACCGCTTTCCAGGCCAATAAATCAATAAATCATTAAATTGATAAATCAATAAATCTGCAAACTAACTTGAACGTGACCAAGTGACGATCGATAACTTGGGATGAACTTGTGACATCACTCGAGGATACTCCTGGTTCAAATTCCTCACTGGTGATCGGACCGCCTCTCACCTCTTGAACTTCTCTCAGGAGAACCCGAACCTTGCAAAGTGGGGAAAGGAAAAAACGTTTATTGTGGAGCAACAAATATTTGGCAGAGAGTTCTTCTCATTATCAGCAGACAACATTTGTTAGGTATCAAATTTTAAACATGAAGTCAAATCTTATAATAATGTCCATAAAGAAAAGCCTTGAATTATTAAGTTACTCCAATCATGAATATTACGGAAGTCAATTGGCTTTTGAGGTTACTCTTTGTAGTGAGTGGCACCTTAGTCATATTGAAATGTTTACAATTTAAAAAACCCTTTTTCTCATAGTAAAGCATTTCTTCAGATGGATAACCAATGGCAGATTGTCTGAGAGATATATTAAATATACCAGCTTATGAGATACAAGATTGTGGGACATTGAAGAAGTAGTAAGAGCTCACATTTCTTTTCCCCAGTCTACAACAGGAAACTAACCTAAACAAGGGCTGAATATTTTCAAAGGTTAACCACATTTGCAACAACAATGAGTCTGGAAATTTTGAACAGTGAAAAAACCTGCCAGCCTCCATGAGGATTCATACCCAAAAAAAAAAAAA
>KN883100.1:102769-119011 GCA_000934455.1 Apostichopus parvimensis | reverse complement strand
CACCTGATTGCTGAAGTGGCACATGCCACCAGATATTCATCTGATTGCTCAAGTGACATATGCCACCAGATATTCACCTGGTTGCTGAAGTGGCACATGCCACCAGGTATACACCTGATTGCTGAGATGGCATATGCCACCAGATATTCACCTGAGGACATGCCACCAGGTATTCACCTGATTGCTGAGGTGGCATATGCCATTTCGCCCTGATGGCAGATGCCATACCTCTCATATCTTACCTGTAGAATCTGGTCCATGTATTCATTCAATCTCTGGTTCTCCAGTTTCTCTGATTGTAAAGACTCTGAGGCTTTTATGTATTCACTGTACATCTGAAAAAATAAAAAAAATAAATAAAAAATCAAATCAAATTTGAAAAATGATAACAATCAAATCATTTTTAAATATACAAATAAAAAAACACTCTGCCTTTTAACAAATATTTTCAAGGTTCACATGCTCTGACAAAAGAAAACAAAAGCCTGGCCAATTTTATTTTGTTAAACCTAGTCACCAATTTCCTATATAGCTTACACATCCAGGCTAACACCAGATGATGACACCAGATGGTGACACCAAATGATGACACCAGATTATGACACCAGATGTTGACACCAAATGATGACACCATAATGAAAGCAGAAACTATTTCGCTTTTAAGGGAGGCATAAGTGGGATCTCTCTGGTCGATCCACAGATCTATTCTATCCTATGGTGGCAAGACCAGAACTCTATCGCGGTTTAGAATTATGGGTAAGGTTTCAGAATAGTTTTTAACGGAACTTACCTGTGTGAGAGTCATACCGGATTTGATGAAGGAGCTGGCGGCCGCAGCCGTTGGAGAGAGAGATGTCAACTCTTCCTCAGAAAGAGGGGTGAGACCTGACAGAGGCAGGTGATAGGAAAAAAAATATAGCCAGAAGTTGTTTACAAAATGTGATAAACAGTTCATGTTTGAATGTCTCCACCCACTCTAAATCCATCTAAAAATCTAGCATATTTACCTTTCTTTCTGGCAGCAGCAAGTAAATCGTTGGCATTATCTAATTCTTGTTCCATCTTGTCAACCTTCTTCACTGTAAATGAAACAAGTCGATACATTTGATTTTTTTTCTCATGCAGTTTTGGATAAGTTTAGTTTATGCAAATTATATGAATATGCATCATCCATTATTCTAACAATATGAATATCAACAATATAAATGAAGTAACACTTTGAAGATAAAAACTAAACAAACTAATTGTTCTGAAGGAGTAGAGAAGAGGATATAGGGGGCGCTTTGTACGTTTAATATAAGAGTAAAATAATGTAGTAATAATGTTTCATGTTCGTGAACGAGGTTTGTTTACAGGTGATCAACAAGATGGGGCCATCTTAATATACGAAGAAAACTAAACTCTGGGTTTAATTTAAATCTTTTGGTGGAGACAGCAGCGAGTCTGCAGACCACTAATTCTTATGTCGATTCCAAGGCAGCAGAACATCAATAGGAATACAAACCAACTTTAAAAAATGCTTCAAAACACTTAAAACAAAGGTTGGGCAAGTTGGAAAGAACAAAACAGAGAAAGAAAGTATGAATACATTAGACGAAACACACAAGTGTGTGGAAACTTAACACAGTTTTTTGTTTTCTTGCCCTAAACATTAAACAACATCATCAGTGTTTCACTGACCTAGTTCCTCCTTTTCTGTTGTATAAGTTGCCTCCATTTTTTTATTGTTGACCTCCAATTCCTCCTGGGCATCTGTCGCTAATTTCAGAAGTTTCTGGAGTTCCTCGACTGCCGAGATTAGTTCCCTTACCCTGCCCTCGTGCTCGTCAGAAGTTTGCTGTAGACAAAGAGTAGCTTCACAAATTAGACAATATCGAATTTATAAAAATTCTGAACCAAAATTTCAAGAAGGAAACAAACGGCCGCTAAACTTTACGGAAGAATTCATTTTGAGCTCTTTTCCAAGACGTGTGTAACTTAAATGATAGTTAACAGCTATTGCATTACATAAGGCTCTGTGTTGTAGCTATTGCATTATATAAGGCTCTGTGTTTAAGCTATTGCATTACATAAGGCTCTGTGTTGTAGCTATTGCATTACATAAGGCTCTGTGTTGTAGCTATTGCATTACATAAGACTATGTGTTGTAGCTATTGCTTTACATAAGACTATGTGTTGTAGCTATTGCATTACATAAGGCTCTGTGTTGTAGCTATTGCATTACATAAGACTATGTGTTGTAGCTATTGCATTACATAAGGCTATGTGTTGTAGCTATTGCATTACATAAGGCTATGTGTTGTAGCTATTGCATTACTAAAGGCTCTGTGTTGTAGCTGTACAACATAAGACTCTGTGTTGTAGCTATTGCATTCCATAAGGCTCTCTGTTGTAGCTATTGCATTACATAAGGCTCTCGGTTGTAGCTGTACAACATAAGGCTCTGTGTTGTAGCTATTGCATTACATAAGACTATGTGTTGTAGCTATTGCTTTACATAAGACTCTGTGTTGTAGCTATTGCTTTACATAAGACTATGTGTTGTAGCTATTGCATTACATAAGGCTCTGTGTTGTAGCTATTGCATTACATAAGGCTCTGTGTTGTAGCTATTGCATTACATAAGGCTCTGTGTTGTAGCTATTGCATTACATAAGACTATGTGTTGTAGCTATTGCATTACATAAGGCTCTGTGTTGTAGCTATTGCATTACATAAGGCTCTGTGTTGTAGCTATTGCATAACATAAGGCTCAGTGTTGTAGCTATTGCATTACATAAGGCTCTGTGTTGTAGCTATTGCATTACATAAGGCTCTGTGTTGTAGCTATTGCATTACATAAGGCTCTCGGTTGTAGCTGTACAACATAAGGCTCTGTGTTGTAGCTATTGCATTACATAAGGCTCTGTGTTTGCATTACATAAGGCTCTGTGTTGTAGCTATTGCATTACATAAGGCTCTGTGTTGTAGCTATTGCATTACATAAGGCTCTGTGTTGTAGCTATTCCAATACATAAGTCTTACAATCTGACAACAATCATCAAATTCTGACATTACATCCCGTTCTTGATTCAGCCCGTCTTCTTGAACGACGTTTTTTTTTATTGGCTACTGGGGGCGTCATTGCTTTGCAAATGTCAGTGCTACTTTATTACGAGAGACTTAACTACACTCTTTTCTTAACTGACTGGAAAAAAAATTCTCTACCTTGTAAATGTCTGTCAATTTCTTTTGGGCTTGAAGCTCTCCGTTAAACTGTTCCTCGTTCCTAGAAATGACATCCAATTTCTGTGGGAGAGGCGGAGAGGAAAAATCATTCCTATAGGTCGAGGCGTGTACAATCCCTGCTGAATTATTCTAAACATTATTATATTCAAAACAGAGACATGTTAAAGACAGTCTGGTAGCATTTCAAAGAAAATGTCTTTATAATTATGAAAGATCTCTCTATATGTGCAAGGTAATCAAATTAATAATAATGATAAAATAATAATAAAACTATAAAAGCTCTTTTCTTGGGGACTGAAATAAGATAAATTTTGATAATCATAATTTCATCCTGGTGCGAACAAGAAAAACAAAACACACAACACATGCAAAAGAGTTAATTTAATTCCTCCATGCACCCATCAAGATGTAAAATTGCACATGAAACACCATCACTTCCTACTCTCTCTAGATACTGCTAGCAAGATTATCTTCATCCCTGGCCATGTTAAAAATCGGGAAAGATGCTCATGCAAAAGTATTCTTATACCAGTTTCAAAATTGTCGTGGGAGATGAAGGAAAGAGTGAGGGGGTGCTTTTCATTCTACCTCTTGCAACTTATCCCTAGTCTCTTCCATTTTCCTTGTCTGTTCTTCCAGTGTCTTTTCCATACTTTTGACTCGGTCCTGTAGCTGTTTGATGTCATCTTCTCGGCTGCTGAGGTCACTCTGTAATTCTACGATCTGACTGGACTGTTGAATAATTAAAAAAAACATAAGACGTTAATTTTTGATGAAGTTCTGTGAACAGCGCAGAAAAGAAAAGAAGGAGAAAGAAAAAAAAATTCCTTGATGGAAACTAAACCTTTACTACATAACATTTTTGTCATGGATATACCTATGGCATGTACCAAACAGTCTGATATAAGCAGGAGAGTTTCAACACAAAGTAACTTTTTTTCATTTACGGTAAATTACACGCTTTTCTGTTGAAGAATACACTGTCATGAACATATTAACCTACACCACTGCCAAAGATAGCTAACCTCCAGAAACCTACCAACCAAACAAACAAACGAATACTCATATAGTATAGAGCTAGGAATGGATCTGTTCTTAATACAGGAAAACAACGATTCTTTTTGTGAACAGCGAGACTGACTGTAGGAAAATAAATTTTTCTTTCGGGGACCTACCTTTTCTTTTCTTAAAGTCAAGACTTCATCAATTTTTTCCTTCAATGATTTTTCGAGCCAGTCGATCTGCGACGAGAGCATATCCTTCTCCTGCTCGAAACGTTTATCGCGAAACTGCGGAAGAAGGTGAAAGGTTAGAAAATGGTACGATATCAAATGTCTGCAAAACAAAGCATAAATTGGCATTTCTTCAAAGACTTCTCGGTGACAGTTCCGTCGTCAAACCAATCCCGAAGATTCAAACAGAGAGTTTATTCCAAACATTAAGTTCATAAAATTCTGATCCCCACCCCCCCTACCCTCACCTCTAATCTCTCCACACCTTTCACCAGGGACTACTACTCATCAATGGGTCCTACCCTTCCCTGAGAGTTCCTCGTGTTGCACCCTTATCAAGTTTCAGCTTTAGCCATGTTAGCTGCTGCTAGTTTCTCGTCCATTAACCCTCCTATGTATCCTTCTGACCATCTTGCTATCCCACCCACCCCCCACTCCATCCCTTACCCTACCTCCATGGGTCCTACCTTCCCTGAGAAATCCTCATGTTGCACCTCATCAAGTTTCATTTGTATTTCAGCTTTAGCCATGTCAGCTGCTGCTAGTTTCTCAGACATAGACTTCCATTCATCTAGGAATAGAGAAGATGAGCAGTGATAAATTGAATGAATGAAGTTTCCTTTACCCTGCATCAGTGGGTGGACAATACATCCAGAGAGAATGGTTTTATAACAAAGTGATGACCTTAAATACCAGATTCTGACAGGTTGAAAATCTTGAATGGCATGATCACCACAATTGAGCAGAAAATGTTTTTCTTTTCTTTTTAATGAAAAAATCCTTTATCCAATCAGGAAGAAAAATATTAGATGATAAGGAATTATAAATTTCAACAAAGCATACTTTACATTCTGGCAACAACAAGACAAAACACACAAAAATTAATGTGCATTTCATGTTTAAGCAAAAACCAGTTAACACATTGCCAAGGGAAAAATAAAAATTTGAAAACACATGATACTGCTAATTTACTGGCAGCAGTCAATTTCAATTGTTTAACTCCTTTTCATAAAAATTTTTAAAAAACTGTTATCAAACTGCTTATCTACTGCAAAAGCCTGAATTTAGGTAAATACATAACAGTTAGCGGGCCTAACACTTTGATACCAGCGGGATCTTCTTCGGGGGTAGACTGAAGGATCGAAGGATCGACAAGGATCGAAAACTCAGGTCCTCTACTCTTCATAAATATTATCATATTTTGTATCATGATAAATAGTTTTCAATGAAACATGTATTTTATGATCATTCCAAAGATTATAAGATCTCCTAAAAGCGTTGATAGCTAAATACATAACAGTTAGCGGGCCTCACACTTTGATACCCGCAGCATCTTCTTCGGGTTAGACTAAATAAAAAAGTCTTCCTCTGAAGAAGATCCTTCTAGGAATGAACACTCAGGTCCTTTAATCTGCATAAATATTATCATATCTTTTATCTCGATACAATTGTTTTTTGCAACATTCCAAAGATGATAAGATCTCACCGTTAAGTCTCTGTATCTGTTTTGTTTTTCTATCGATGATGGTGACCATCTCCTGCTTCTCAGCCGTGAGCTGCTCGTTGGCCCTCGTCAACTCCTGATGAGTCCCGAACAAACCTTCTGTTCTTTCCTTCAGGTTTTTCAGTTCATCTTCAGACTTCTTCAGCTGCTCCTCTGTAAGAACAGATTTGAACAGTCCCTTTGTTTTCTCTCTCTTCAATAATAGTTGCTTTTTATATAGCGCTTTATACCAGCGATAGGTCTAAAGCGCTTTACAGACGTTATATTACCCCTGGTCAATGATAACCTGTCCCAGAGACAATGACTCCAGTCGGCAGCAGTTATATACTGCGCCCAATGACAATTTACCTCACAGGTACCCATTTAACCCCTGGGTGGAGAGAGGCAAGTGAGATAAAGCATCTTGCCCAAGGACACAACGCAATGAACAAGGCAGGAATCGAACCAGCAATCCTTGGATCACAAGTCCGACGCCTGAGCCAATTGGCCACCACGCTCTCTTTACTTAAGCAATACAAAAGAGTATTACCATTCCTCCATTACATCTGCTGCATAACTAATGATGATGGACTATGCCAACAGAACTTAAAAAATATATTGTAAAACAAAATAAATATAAAATATATATATATATAATTTGTTATCTTTTTTCATGCAGTCAGCAAACTTCTGTGAACTGAGAAGTAACTTCAGTATACATAAAGAGTCAGCAGGTTGGTTTATTAGGAAAGTTCTCTTTCTGGTCTTTAAGCAAGAGAAATGTCTGACTTTTTTTCATTGTGGATGTTCAGGGTTGTGCCAAGTTCCTCAGTGATTTCATTAACTGCTACTTCAAGCAGTTTCCTATTCTTGTTCATGATATACTGAATTTCCCTTATGATTCTTCAAAGCTAAAGCGGTTACAATCACCAAAATTACAATCATGAATATTCGTTCTCTAAGGTCCCATCGTAACATACATTGCTCAAAAACTCATACTGTAAGTCTTAGAGGTCACTTGTCCAATGCCATCTAATTTTAAAACATTTGCAGTCACTTTTGGCCTGTTTTAGACAACATCATGACTATTTCAAAACTGGAAATTGCTCTTTCCAATCGTCATTTCCTTTTCCAGGAACTTCCAGACTGTGGAAAACCGAAACCATTCTGTAAAGCAAATTAAAATCAGATAAACCAGACATAGGAATACAGATTTTTTATTTGTTGTCATAGAATTAGAGATTTAAAACACTGACCTAGCTTTGTCTTTGATGTTCTTAGCTCTACAGCCTCACTGCTCTCCTTCTCAAGCTGTGTATTGGTTTTAACCCATTCTGTCTCTAGTTGCTGGAATCTTTGCTCTGTAAAGAAGCACAAAAAAAAAGGGAGAAAGAAGGATAAAACTTGTACAATATCAAGGTGCTTACTGACTGCTGTGATATTACATTGACAAGGTACATTGGCAACATATTTTCAGTATTTTTCAATCCTGGTATTAGAAGTTGTTCTATGTCATACACCCAGAACTCCTTAGGATATAAAGGATATAAAACATAAAGGATATAATGACAAATACTAACATACATCTACTGTATGCATGGTTCCATATTCATTTCACATAGGCATTGGTAGCAGCAGTGGGTGCTTATCAAGCTCCCTTACATGCTTTTCATTCATTCTTAAATGGCAGCCACACTTGTATTCACAAGTACATTGCAAATATCATTTCTTAATGAAAAGCTTTCCCATTCCCCAGTCCTCTATCACCCTAAGAGGAGCCGCTTGGCCATCTCTTTTGGCCTCCTACTGCCATGTTATCCTTCTGGTGACCTCACAGAGTAAGCACCCTTCTCCGCTGCCCCTTCCCCTACTCTATTACCTTAAGGACCAGCTGTCAGGGCTATGCCTTGTGGCCTCTCACTCAAGGGTTGAAATAAGCGGGCGCCCAGGCGCTATTCACGCCCGCAAGCACTTAAATAGCGCCCCTGGACATGAAAGTACAATACGCACGGGCGCTACTTTGTCGGCAAATAAGCGCCCGCATACTCCTGTAAATATCAGCCTTATCATGCGCTGCACAGAAGCCTGAAACTACATTGCATGCTAGTGCTATATAGTAACTGCTAGCGATTTGATAAATCACTGATCGATCGAGTGCATGCACAATAGAACTGGTGCACATGGTTTATATATCGCACAACACCTGTACTGATACGTACGTACATGCCGTACTTGAGTTTTGTTTCTCCTTTTTAGCTCCTGGTAGTGAGAAAATAGCTCCTGGTCCTACTGAAATTGCCGCGAACCAGGAGCCACTTTTTTAGAAAGTGGCTCCTGGTCCACAAATCCTCATTTCAACCCTTGCTCCCACTGCTTACTAATGACATCTGGTGACCTCAACGAGAAAGCTTGGCTATCTCTAGTGGCCTCCTCATGTTATGCTAACTTAACTGGTGACCTCTCGTTCACCCCCCATTCCCCACCCATCTACTCTATCACGTCAGTCAGAGCCATCTCTACTGGCCTCGTAATGATAAAACTATGACATGTTGACCTCACTGAGTAGGAATAAAAATACAGCAAAATCATACCTGAATTGACCTTAAGCTTTTCAAGCTGTGTCTTCAGAGATGTCAAGACATCTTCTTTGGAGTTGAAGAGACCTTCTAATTTTTGAAGAGTATCAGGACTCAGAGCAGCGATGGCATCCTCAGATAAAGCCACAGCAAGAATATTTGCTGTAGCCATGGTTACAGGGGATGATGGTGCTGTGAAAAGTAACAGTACTTAACATCATTAACATCTAACATCATTAACATCTTACAGCATTAACATCTAACATCATTAACATCTTTAGAAAGCTTTAATTTCCGGAGTAACTACCCACAATGTATCTACTACCTTGTATCCTTCTCTTCTAGAAATGTTAATGGTTTAAAGAATGGCAGAGGCTTGTTGCTAGAGATCAGTTAAATACAGAGGCATTCTTGCTTATTCACCTGATCAGAGTCAGAGCTTACAGAAGCATCAAGTCATCGAAGAAAATATTTACATCCATGCATCGTGCACAAGCCAAGAAGTAGATAGTGAAATAACACCAAATTACAGGCCTTTGTTGTGTAATGTTTAGTTCAATGTTTAGTTGTGTGTTTGTATGTATGTTTGTGTGTATGTAGGTATATATCTTCATCACATAAACATCATCAGTATCTTTAACAAAACTGTAGAATAGTCTTACAATAACAAATATCTGCATGAGGAGATATTCTCTGTACTGTACGTTATATTCCATAACACAATGTAGAAGCACCAAAAACAATACAAACACTCCTGGCTTATGCAGACACTTTTAAATGCAATATTTCATTCCTTTCTTAATTGGGATCTCATAAGAATTTCACCTGTTTCATCCTCTAATCACTTCTTATCAAAAAGATTTGCAAATGAAAACTGGCGTGACTCGACATGTCTCCTCACAATCCGTTCGATAACCTCTAGCCTAGTACTATCATTGCTACATTTCTCATTTAACTGTTGATCTGTTAAATAAGCAAGAGTGCCATTGTTATGTAACCAATAAGCAATAAAACAAAAGCATATGTAATACTTTCCAAAGCAGTCAACTAATTAAGCAAAGGTGCCAAAAGGCGTTCAGCTAATGAAACAAAGGCGCCATACTAACTTGGCATCTGGAAGGCT
The DNA here is from genome assembly GCA_000934455.1 of Apostichopus parvimensis. NCBI lineage: Eukaryota > Metazoa > Echinodermata > Holothuroidea > Aspidochirotida > Stichopodidae > Apostichopus > Apostichopus parvimensis. Next base: position 109,369 of record KN883100.1, on the reverse strand, counting down.
TTATATCTAGGCCTACAACCTTTTGGCCTTAGTAATTTAAGTAAGAAATGAAAAAGGAAGGAGAAAGTGTACAACATGATTTGGACCTTGATGCTTCTTTATTTTTACAAATATAGGATCATTTATGAAACTGCAAGTCCCTCTTCTTTCCATTTAGACTAAGCAAAACTTAAACCCTTGTTATTGATGTCACCGGTAGTTGGCGACTAACTTACAAAATTACATTAGTTGGGTATCATAATCCGTAACTTAGTTAGGGCTTTCAGTTTTAGGCCTAATGTTAAATGAATTGATACTTTTAACGTTAGCTTACAGCTAGCCTGTTTGCTCTCAAGTCAAAACTGTGATAGGCCTAGTGGCGGCTGTTCTACAAATTTTAGTTAACGGTTCAAAGTTAGTAAAGAAGTTCTGAAACAGTGATAGTGTTCACTCTATATTATAAACGCCAGGCCTACATGAATATCTCCAGGTTACAGCTTTAAATCAAGTAGCCATTACTCTTTCTATGTTAGGAGCAGCAAGAAAATAAAAAAGATATTTTTACCCCCAAACAACACGCACGTTCACTGTAGTGTAGATACGCGACAAATGCGTAAAGCGCCTAAAAGGTAGCATGGACTTGTTACATTACTCCAATGCTTCGCTGTGACCATTTCCTTTCGGTGATACGCTCTGATGACCAAACAGTGGATTTCTCCGAGATCTTTCAAAGTAATATCCACCAATTTATATGATATGCTGTCCTTTGTCTTATACTGAAATCCTTCGCTACAAAAGTGACTGAAGTCCTGATAATTTGCATAAAATTGTCCTAATATGGACAACCGTCTAATAAACTATAGGGAGGAGGATGAGAAATCGCACGGTACAGAAAGGAATTTTTGAGTCTTTCATGTAGATATCAACCGTCTGTAACAAGGCGTGTTCGCCATTCAAACTTTGCCCAGGCAGTTAGAGCTGAAATGAGAGCAAGTTGAACGTTCCCCTAACCTAGCCAGACACAATACGTGATTAGTTCCCACCCCTCCCCCTCCCTGGTCATGGTGCACACTAATGCCACCGGGTAGGCTTTCACCCTGTCAAGCCCCTTATACTCAACAGTCGATTCACGGTCGTGTGCGATGCAGGGTACGAAATACGCCTCCCGTTTCTTCCCTATCCATGGACACGAACTTAACTGGTTTCATTCTAATGAAGACAGCATGGATAGTCGAAATTCTGGCAAGTAGTAAATTCAATACCAAGTTGATTTAATACCTTGGTCCCCCCCCCCACACACACACACACCCCTCACCCAACCAGGAGGCTGACATGTGGGGGTCAGGGGCTACACAAAATCACCCGCTCGGTGTCATTTAGAGGAATCTGGGAAATATGGGATAAATAATAATTTATTCTAATATATAATTTATTTTCATCATATATCGGTAGTTAATAAAAAAAAATGAAGGTTTCAAGAAGGGTACCCGGTGACAAATTTCCCTCGATTCTCGACCTGCGCGTTCTCGACGCCACCCGCACTGTAGCCCCCTCGTGTTCCTACATGCAACAATCATAGTTATACCAATGGTAAGAGTTTCGTTGTTCAGGTACCAAGATACGAACGAAATATAAACAGTGTTTGACAAAAAGATGTCACACTGTAGTCATGGAGGGGGAAAATGGCAAATTGACTGATGTCAACATATAGAGGTGTTAGATATTGATCCAGATAAAGCTATAGATCAATTAATAAACTGATAAATGAGTGAGAAATTTTCGTCAGTACTCAGGCCCGATTCTAGTTTTTTTTTCTTCCAAAATGTTTGTCTTCCTAGTAGGCTTCGCACGGGCCAATCAAAATGAAGGTTTTATGTATCATCATACAACATGGCATTGTGTAATGATAGCGGTTATAATGTCATAGTTTCCTGGAATCACGAATCAGCTTTATGCACGAATGTCAAAATAAGGCATTGTTCCTAAAATTAACTATATCCTCTTTATCGACAATGACAAAATGAAGAAAAGAAAGAAAAGGCTAAAGAAAGGTTGTAAATATTTGTTCCATTTATTTCACACGTTACAATTTTTATACATAACGACGAACCCACGTAGTCTTTCTGCATGTACGAAATTAATTTGTAGAAATGTTACTCTTTTACAAAGCTAATTTTGGATCTGCGACTTCTGGAATTGAATGCTGATACACTATATATAGCACGATCAACGTACTTACATTTCTGCCATGCTACTTATATTACATCTTTTTATATATATTCTATACATTTCATATACATTATATAAAATGTGTTGATGACATCGCAGGCTGTTGCGGCGCTTCATTGCAGCCCCTTCTCTCCCCCTTCCCTCTCCCAATACACCCCGAAAAAGAACAAACGAGTGCGGCTAGCCAAATTTTAATCAAAATACACGATAATTTGCAAGCACAGTCTGTTCGTAAATTTGACTTTATTCAGCCATCTTAAATAATGTGACAATTTAAGCTTAAAGGAACACATGACATGACATGACAGATATGACTCATGCTTTCGCCTGGAACGTGGTGACTGTTAAATCATGTTCTTCCACTGAGTATCAGCCACTACTTCATCCAATCCGTTACGCTAAGGTAAGTCATTTCAATTAAAGCTTTAAAATACAACCCCCCCCCCCCCAACCAAAATTTTTGGTGAAAATTCGGGCAATATGCTGAGAATTTTTCGGGAACCTACTGAAAGAAGAATAATTTGCAATGTGTTTTTCAATGGTTAAACTTATATTTTTATTATCATTATTGTTGTAACGACTTCCCCAATAATTATAACCAATATGGAAGGGTAATAACACGGAAATGATTGTATGTTATCGGCATGTGATGTAATAACCGATGGATGCCTATATGATATGCACATTAACATGTTGAACGCGCGGAAAATTTTGGTTATATTTTTCGGGCGAGTCGTTACAGCCCCCCCCCCAATCAAATTAGGCTCCTATGCCTATGACTCCCCCCCCCCCCAAATAGATGAATCGGAGTAGTCTGTCCCGCATTCCTACCCTACCGTGTTTAGCCAGTGTTGGTTGTCAGTCTAGCTTTATCCTTTTCATTATATCAAGAAGCTTCGAATTATTTGATTGAGTACATATTATGTAACTTGAAAGCAACATATAGGCTATAGACCTACAGCTTACAATAAATACTAACATCATTCTCGAACACCCTGCATTAGACTACAAATGTTTGGTGTTATATTGTGCGTCCCTACAGATAACACAATATACAGTTTCAAATGTCATGGAAATATCCTCGAAATGGTTCTGACCCAATGACTAATGTAGATCCAAACATCGCAAATAAGATACAGTTCTAATCAACTTAGGGTACAATTGAATCATCTTCAAATCCCAGTGGCGGTTTTTGCTCTGTCGCGGTATTACGAACATCGAAGTAAAAGTTGGCATTTTCGTCGTTATGATCCTCCGGTGGCGGTTCATCGTAAACCGCATGAGAGTAATGATAATCGCCTTCGTTATCAAAGTAATCGGTGTCGTCGAATTCGTAATCGGGATCATTGTAGTTTGGATCGTAGTGCTCTTCCTGTGGACGATTACCGGTGGTGTTTGTGTAATCAATCGCAGCGTAGATATCCCCTAATGAATAATCATTACTTGCCGTCTCTCGCTCCTGTCTAATTATCGTTTCGGTTCTACGGTTACCGATAATCGCTATATTGTCCATTTCTTCTGAGACTACCTGAGGTGAGTATGATTTGACTTTAAACCCTTTAATGCAGAGGAATGTGTTAAAGAGCATTGAGATGACTAACACAGGTATCATTACAAAGAGTAACAATTGGAAATAATCTTGGTCCATTTGACATTCGCACTGAATGCTTGCGATAACATTGTCTTTGTATAAAACAGTTCCGTCTATTTCCTTGTCAACTTTCTCATCTGGTTTGTTTGTCCTCTGTGTAGATGTTTTCGTTTGATATACATCTGTCGTCTTGACATTTTCTGCCTCCGAAACAACAGATGTCATCAAGTCGTGACTATGGGTCGATGACGTCGTGCGAGGGGCTGGTGATGACGTGGTGATGACGTCATCATCCGTTTCGATTAAATCAGTAGCAACAATGATTGGTCCTATTTCGCATTGGCTATTATGAAAAGGGTCTGAAGTAATCGTTGATATGCAAATTAACGTTTTAGTATTCAAAGTGTAATTCAAATCGATCCGAACTTTGCTCCTGACAAAATGGTTCCCGATAAAGTCACGTCCTTCAATTGACGTAACATTCCCATCGAGCGTCCTGACATACCAAGAAAGATTAACAAACGGGTATCCATCCGATAAACATTCAAATTCTATAGCTGATCCAATGGAGAAAGAGGAAACATTTCCATGCAAATTAAGTCTGCAGGCGGGGTACCCATTGGACGGCGGATACTTCACTTTCAAAGCGTTTGTCGTCGAAGCACCGTTCTCGTCGAAAACGCATGAGTAATTTCCCGCGTCAAATCTTGAACTGTTTTTAACAACTAATTGTGAATTAATGCCGACCCCGTTTGGTTCGGTCATGACGATATACTTCGTGACGTCATAGTTAATAAGACGAGCCCCGTCATAAATGAGGGACTCGTCTTTCATCCAACTAAAAGTTCGAAAGACGTCAAAAGCAGTCATGTACGGAGTCTCGTAAGTACACTCGATGGCGAGGTCGTCTCCTTCGTTAGCATCATCCGTCAGTACGAACATCGAAAGAGGTGTCCACGGATTCTGCTGGATGGATGGTGTAAATTTGGTTACGAAAAAGAAACAAATAAATATACATTTCGCCAAATTCATGTTTGTCGTTTTATTGGCATATCAAATCAAAGCTATAAGTTCCCTGTACAGTTAAAACATCAGACCTTTGTACGGCATGTATATACGGCTTTAAATTGCGATTAAAGTTTCCTCTTTGCTGTCGGATTTCATTTATCACAAAACTTGTCACAGCTTCAAGAAGAATACTAAAGTAGATTTTGCCACAAGAGTTTACACGTCTCCTCAATGGTCATCCTTTCAAATCAAAATTTCCAAATATTTGCTGATATAAAAATATGATGATGTTTTTATTACCACATTTTGATAAATTATTCTTTGGTTAAATGAATGCAACTTTCGTATACAGACAAACAGAGTAACGATAATCAATTGGATGATTGTGATATAATTTCTTTATCTACTTAGATGATGCACCTATGGTCAAAAGTGCGAGAGATAACTGCACCTTCTAATATTATGGTTGAATCGCCAATAGGTGCAGCAGGAGGAAATCATTAACTTTGATGCATTGTTACAAAGCGCCTAGCGGAAAGTGTACGGAGTAACAATAGCTCCATTTCGATTACTGTTGAAATTTTATCGTCTGGCTATATTTACAGACAAAGCCGGATTAAGCTAGTGCAGGGCCTGTAGGATATGTTTTCATAAATGGTCACTAAATTAAAACAAAATATACACATAAATTACTTCAGTTTCAAATATCTTTGTATTAATTCGTTGTATATGTATCACATATATACCACACTCCAATTAATCACTGTGTTAATTAATCACCCCAATTGAAGGTGATAATTAGCTAACATCGCTAGCCTTAAATACCCAGTCGTTCATGAAAGTTGAAGGCAGTATAGTACTATTGTAATAGAGCAAGTGTAGAGTTACTGAATGGTATAGTGATAGCTTGAAAGCATTTAGCGCGGGCCCCTGAAAATACAGGGCCCATATGCTACTTTTGCTACTATACGTTAATCTGGCACTGATGACAGAGGGTATAGTAACTTACAATGAGTTGCTGATTTACAGATCGGATGAGTTATTAAAAAAAGATGCCGTTTAATACAGTCAAGACGCATTCAATGGGGCTCCTCAAGCGCGGTTAACTTTAAAAGAGGGCCACTGTCATATCGGTCCTATCTAGCTGTTGCTATGGGTGTTGCTATGGGTGTTGCTAAGGGTGTTAGTATGCATTAGCATGGCGGTGACATGGGTTGATCCCTATAAAAGGTATTTGCAAGTATTTCAAAATCAGAATAGTTCATGTTTACAATGTCAATAAACAAAATGGCATCAACAATTATCCGTACATTTTTCAAACGTCCTACAAGTACCATTCCGGTCATTACTATGTGAAGAAAATTCGTTATAAAAGATAAACCATATGCGAAGCGGAAACTATTAAATTAAGCAACAGAAATGTTTCCGACAATATGCTGAGCCTGGGATATGAAATAAAAACAATGCCATAGAAACATTGTATACTTTCTCGACATATTCGTGCGCCATAATATTAGCCTATATTAGTTTTAGTGTAAAGACTATACAGCATATGCCTCGCCGATAGGGTCTAGTGCATAAAGCTAATAATAGTCAACTATACGGTAAGCAGTTATAAGTCTGTATTAAAAGGTGGGTTACGCAAAGAAACTATATAATGGCTGAAATAAACGTTGTCAATTGTCTATACTGTACTTTTGATATCCCATTTTAATCACTCTACTGACAGTATGAATATCATATTTCTGGCAGATGAAGGCATTATATGAGGGACAGTGTAGAGTGGTATTAGC
>KN883100.1:65913-78074 GCA_000934455.1 Apostichopus parvimensis | reverse complement strand
TAAACGTTTCTTCAACTTGACTGGTATTGTCTCAGATGAACAGAGACGTCTAGGCAGGGCAGTAATTGTTGGCATAATATCAACTGGAACATTTACAACGTTTCCTTTTAGAGACAATTGTCCCCCTCTGGGTAATTCTCTCAATTGCATGAATGGTATTCTTGGAGACAATAACCTTTCTTCAAGATTGCAGAGGTTGAGTTCTTCTGGTTTATTTCGAAATCCTCCATGATTTGCTATAGACATTTTAGGGACTTTACCCATTCTTATGTACTTTAAGCATGTACTACAAAACCACTCTTTACCACCAACTGATAAATAACCACTACGACACTGTGTCAGTATATTATGTGGTAACCCTGAATCATCTGATAGTTGACAAACATAATGTCTAAACCAAGTCTGCTGACAGCAGGTGCAAACGTAACTAGGCCCATTCTTAATTTTCTCATAGAACATTTCGTGAACATCTTCTATAGTTTTAGAAGACCCGACTCTTTTCTTACTTGTTTCTTCTTGCTTTTTTGTCACTACTGTAGATTTTGTTGAAACTTTGTGACCCTGACATTTCTTTGGCTTTCTTTTAGATGGCATGGAATGATTTGATTTCTTTTTCTCTTTGGGTAATTTCCTGCTGTTTCTTGTTTTATAAAGCTGCTGATGTTTCGAACTAGATGAACTGGAAGTGAGGTGCTGTTTATGATAGGATGCTGCACCTACATTTTGCATTTTCTTTTGCTGGCAATTTTGAAATTGAAAATATGAGGTTAAGGTTTCAAAACCATTCATATTGACTGATGAAGAAGTGGCAGACATGACAGATTGGATTGCTACTGGTCTTATCTCAAAAATAGTAGATTTATCTAAAAATAAAGAATTGGCCAATATGTGCAAGTGATTGACCAGATCTGGTATGGAAGAAAAATATACCAGTATAGCTTTACCATTTTCTGTTGAAAGACCTACATCACTCCTGCTATGGGAATCAAAAATCCCATATTTCTTAACGTTATTCTTAAACAATGCTATCATGTAGCCTCCAAAAACCATAATACTGTATTCAGAAATACAAAATGCATGTTGCACGACAATATCTAATGGCTCTAGAATTGAAGAATCACATCCATCAACAAAAAGCTTTCCATATATGCTTTCAAAATATCTATATTTGTGTAAGATGTTATCAATATAAACCTGCACTGGGAGATCATTTGTAGATAAAAATTCAGACGCATGGAGTGAATTAGAAGAAAGTAGTTTTTTACGTATAATTCCATACAATTTGTCACCCTCATCTAGCACTTTATCGATACAAGAAGTTGTCAAGACATTATAGATGTTGATAAAGCTAAGAGAAACCAGAGCATTACATGAACACTGCTTTCCAGCTGTATCACTAGAAAATCTTGCATTACCTTGATGAAGGGAACCTAATACTATATTTTTGAGATGTCTACCATAAGAGGCCTTAGCGGCAACAGATCGTTTCGATTTCTTTGGCATTTTAACCTAGCTGATCATGGCTAACTTGTAGAATAAAACATAACTTTTGTGTTCATTGTTAAGTTTTCAAATCTGATCGATAAGGTTGTTTTTATATGAAAGTGTGAAAACAGCTGAGTTAATATAAATAGCCAAACTGTGTTTTTTGCAAGCTTGAAGTAATTCACTCCACCTCTTTCGAACTCAGACAAATCAAACTATAATTTCAAACTGAACAAACTGTAAAGTAAAGCTGACTTTTATCAAACTCAAGATTTTCAAACTTTTTGACAAACTTATACTTTACCTTGAAGAATGGATCTTGTCAGTTATAATGCCAAGAAATGAAAACCAGGATATCTGAAAGAAAAGAAAAACGACAATAAAATATGTCCATTGAACAGGCAGATGCTGTAGCACCAAGAAGCAACACTTTACAAGTATTGAACCAAAATGATCTTCATGTCAGCCTGTCAGGAATGACAACTTCTTGTATACATTCAAGCAGTAGTTAGTTATCTTAACTTTTTACATAAATTTCAAACACCATTCAATGGGTGAAAAACAGGGACCTCTAGTTACATGATAACACATTTAACCATCACAGCAAGGGATAATAAATATTCAACTAATTATAATAAATATTATAGACAATTTCAAGGGGCCCATAATTACTTTAACATAGCAGTACTCAGATTGGATCATTATTCTCAGCACACGATACTCGCAAACTAACAAACTAATGCACCTCTAAATTGCATTAGTAGATTGAGACGAATTGTAATACAAAAACCCTTTTTTATTTGCAGAATTCACTTTTCATTTAACAGAATCAGTGCCTTAACAACATTGGAATTAATTGTTTGGAACCATGGCTAAACGGTTTTAACGATGACTGCAGTAAATAAAAGGAAGACTGGAATATCACTCTAGGCTATTTAGCCTAATTCAAAAAAGAAAATCATTGTAATTTGCAGATATTTATATTTCATTGGACAGAATTACTGAAGTGTCTTATATACAAGAGATTTAACTGTTTAATAGCCTCTAATCCTAGACTAATGTGACATAACCTAGGTTGAAAATCAAACAAATACTGGAGTTCATTAATGACAATGGACAATTAAGAAGCGAACGTCACGAATAATACAACAGTTCTAGCTGCCAGACTTGAGAAGGCTAGGCCTCCTAGACCTATATTACTGTTATCCTAAGCCTATGTTATGCTAGCAGCAAAACAGATCAAGAACATTGGAATTATTTGTTTATAAAAGCTAGCTTATTACAAAAAGAAAATCATCGCAATTGGCAAAAAACATAAATTAAAGGTCGTCAATGACAATGGCAAAATAAGAAACAAACATGATGAATAATACAACAATCCTATCTGCCAGACTTGAGAAGGCTAGGCCTCCTAGACCTATGTTAGGCTAGGTACAAAACAGTTTTATTTGTTTAGAACTAAGGTTAACTTACTACAAAAAGGAAAATCATCGCAATTGGCAATAACATATATACTTAAGGTCATCTGGCCAAATTACAAGCGAACATAACAAATAATACAACCATGTTAACTGTCAGACTTGAGAAGGCTCTGCCTCCTAAACCTCCTAAATGTTACTGTCAACCTAAATACATGTTAGGCTAAGTACAAAACAGGTCTTTATTTGTTTAGAACTAGGCTAAAGCTAGCCTACTACAATAAGGAAAATCATCGCAATTGGCAAAAACATTAATACTAAAGGTATTCAATGGCCAAATTAAAAGCGAACATAACAAATACAAAAATAATGCTAACCGTCAGACTTGAGAAGGCTATGCCTGTTAGACCTAGGCCTATGTTACTGTTAACCTGACCTATGTTAGGCAAGGTACAAAACAGATCAAGATACCAATTTACTCTTCATTGAACATAAAAACTGAAATAAGTGGCCAAAAGACAAGGGATATAACTATATGTCATATTTGAGAGCATGTATGTTAGTAAGTCAAGTAGGGACCCTCAGTAACCTAGGCATAACCTAACCTGGCCTAGTTATCCTAGACCAATGTGATTGTTACTAGGCCTAGTCCCAGATTAGGTCATCTACAAAAAAAAAAACACAACGCAATCTACGAAAGGACGTCAATGACATATGCCAAATTAGAATAGGCGAACAACTCGACCTAACCTAGATGCCCAGATTGAGAAGGTTAGGCCTATCGACCTATGTTACTGTAGTCTGTTAGTAGCGCCCAAGCTCACCTAGCCTAGCCTTAGTGAAACTGGCTACCAAACAAATTTCAAGTTGCCGAGATATAGACTAAGACTACGTTTGCTACAAAAAAAAAAAAAAGCTAACGAAACACAAACATGGAAGGTCGTACAATAACAAAATAACAGGTCATGAAGATATCGTCATTGGAAGATTAGGCCTAGCATAGGCCTAGGCCCTAGGGGCCAGGCTATATACACCCACTGACCCAGTTCAACAAAAGGTAACAACTAGAATTAGCCTAGCGAAAATAGGCCTAGCCGAACCCGATCTTAGCATAAGTAGAATCACTGACCCAGTTCAACAACAGGTAACAACTACAATTAGCCTAGCGAAGATAGGCCTAGCCGAACCCGAACTTAGCATAAGAAGAATCAGCAGATATCCCCACAATCAAGATAACCATAATGGAACCACAACATTTTGACGAAAATATTTCAACAAAGGTTGAAACTGACAGACGACGAGATATAGGCTAGGTCTAGGTTACGCTAGCCACAAAAAAAAAAATACTGAGATACAAACACGGAAGGTCGTACATGACAATGCCATGATAACAGGCCGTATAGCCTAGATATCCATTGGAAAATTAAGCCTAGCTTAGGCCCTAGGCTTGATCTACATAGGCAGTTCAACAAAAGGGAGCAACTAGCATTAGCCTAGCGAAGTTAGGCCTAGTCAAACCCGAACTTAGCAAAAGAAAAATCAGCGGATATCCCCACAATCAAGATAACCATAACGGAACCACTACATTTTTACAAAAAAAAACGGTCGACTTTGATAAACCCAAAATCTCGTGGTAATGTTAGGCCCTATTGGTATGGTTTAATTTATGTTAGGGCCTAGGTAATAAGAATAAGAGTTGATCTGTGAATAGAAGAAGCTTAGATAAAACAGAGAATACATACCTTTTTTAAACAGTCAGGTACTTTCCTCTCGGTTTTAAAAACGAGTAATGACAAGGCGTTACTTTGATGAAAAATTACCAACAGCGAAAGCGATTAACTTTGATAAAAATTTCGTTGAGATAATTTTGAAATGGCTTGAGATGAGAGTGAGGAAGAATACGTCTTTACAGGATAGTGATTTATGAGCGTAATGACGCTAAACGATAGCGATGTTGACATGCTTTCACTAGTTGTCCGGCCTCTACCAGAACAGAATAATCCAATCACGAGTGACAATTACATCACATGCTACAATTGAGCCAATGAGACAACGGCGTTATTGTCTATTCTACATACTGCTTAACATAATACATAAAACCGCAGATGAAAAACCAATCGTTGAGAAGTAAAATGTCACGTGCCTGTAATAAACCATGGACATCGGAATAATAATTAACAAATGAGCAGGGAAACGTGGACGAAACTCCCCTACATACAAGTTTTGGAGCGTGTGCAAAAATGACTTTCAAAAACCGTATTTCAGCCCGAAATGGCCCAATTTGGCCATAAATCAGCGAAAAAGTCATAGAATGAGATAAAATTCTAGAATAAAAAATAGTAACTTTTGTTGACCTATATAATATACACTTGCTCTTGAAATTCCAGAGAAAACGAACTTTTTATGAAGACGCTGAAACTTTTTTTAGAGAGGAGAGATTCCCACTTACTGTTACAACATCTCTATACATGTAATGTATTGAGATAATAAAAATGGGCCCCATGTTTCAATCAAAATTTTTTTTTAACACCTGTAGATTTCCATAAATGATAACAATGCTTCTTCAAATACCATCCCTTACCCCACCTCTGACCCCATTTCTGACCTCTCACTGAGATCTAAGAAAAACCCTCACAAACTTCAAAGATTGCATTTTGCATCAATTTTCACATCATTTACATTTTGGCCGGTATCAATAAAACCGTGTGTGGAAAGTTCTTCTTACCGTAGTTTTCGATATCTTCTGGCATATCATAATTGACCACATGTTGAATGTCTGGGAAATCCAGACCCTTAGATGCGACATCCGTAGCCACCAAGACGTCCTTCACTTTCTTACGATATTGTTCGATGGCTTTGGTTCTTTCCTCTTGGTCTACCATTCAGAAACAAAAAAGGACTAAAACTTAAAAATACATACTTTTCTTTGTTTTTTTTTAAACTCCTACTCTCAAACAATAATGCTGGAAACTCACAGACTTGTGGCAGTACCTGGGGTTTACAAGTTTTGTGGCCCATCAGTTCAACAGATATTAAGCTATCAGCCTTTAGCTGCCCATTTCCACACATCAGCAACTAGCTTTTAGTTTTTTAAATATTGTGTTCACGGTGAAATGGTTATTGTTTAAAGTGGGAATTGTGGGGATTTTAATTCAAGGTGGAGAACATGGATTGGAATAAATGAACATATCTAACAGTATCACCAAGAACTTCAAGAAGCATAGAAAATTACATGAATGTTGAAAAATATCTGTAAAATTAATATAGTTCAGGTATGATCTTTTTAAAATTGCTGGTAGAAGAATTGTAATTATGTAATTCAAGATGGAAGCTGTGAAGGCACTCATGAAAGTGTATGGTTAACTGATCAGGAAAATACCTGCATAGAAGGGATGGAAACTTCAAAAAGCACAAAACTAGGACACAACTGTATTCTCACTGTCCCTCAATTGTCACCGTTGATACAAATTTACCACGGTGCGACCAGACGTATTTCTGACCAGTTCTCTTTCCAGAAACTTTCCTTACTCTGGTTGCATGTTCATTCATGGAAGGTCAAGTAGCAATTCCATAAGGAGGGGGGTCACTTCAGCATACCATAGAATCATAGCCATGTAGTTATGGTCAGTGGTTGTCTGTCATTTAAGATATGCAATGGTTACTTTTTGAGGTGGGAATCAGGGCTTTTAGGTCAAGGTGGATAACCAGGATTGGAATATTGAACGTGCCTAACAGTGTCACCGAAGAGCAAAGATGTTGACAGGAATTTTGCAAAATATCTGTAAATTTAAAGATAAGTTCAGGTACCATCATCTTTCTTATAGTTGCTGTTTATGCTGTAAATTGTACCCATGTAGTTATGGTCAGTGGTTGTCATTAATTCAAAGTGACCATGCGATACCTTTTCCTCCATGAATGGCCACAGCTTCGACGCCCTTCAGGAGGAGATACTCATGAATATCGTCAACATCAGACTTCTTCTCTGCAAAGATCAAAACCTGAAAGAGAACAACACCAGATCATGAGTACTACGGTAGGCTTTCACGATTCCTAGATTCTCTCACGAGACGGGAAGCAATCGGTGAGATGGTTATCACTTTAAACATATAGTAGGGTTGTAATCCTTGGTTAGAAGGTAAGCAAGGCACTTCGGCTTCTCACTGGCAGCTCCGGCAAAGCAATGGCAAAAGGGGTGATCGCCAACAACTACTAGCTTTATGGCTCAGTTGGTAGAGCTCAGGGCTGGTGAAACTGAGATGCCTGGTTCAAATCTCAATTTAGTTACTTCATGCAATAATTCAATGTATGTATGTTCAATTTGTCGATGGGTCGATGTGTCGATGAGTCGATGAGACGATGTGTCGATGTGCTGACCTGTCCATTTTGTGTCTTCCTTGCATGCACTGGCGATATGTTTCTAAACTAAATGTCACTCCACATTGTGAGTTGGTTTTAGAATGTCTGGAGAGATCCTATGAGCTGCTGTACTTACAATAATAAAAAAAGGAGGGCGTGTGGATGAAGTACAAGTACTATCATCTTAGCTTCATTGTTTCTGAATAAATATTTATGCTGGTAGATGACTTCTACGTAGGAGCTGCTACATATAGAAGACAATTTTTACTTAGGTGGGGGGTAGGGGTGAGAGATGGGGATTGTGAAGGGTAAACACTTACTGATGGTTGTGGGGGTGTGGTAGGGGGTGAAAGATGGGGAACGGTGAAATGGTAGACATTTGTTGGTGGTGACATTGGGGGTAGAGGTGAGAGACGGAGGATGGTGAAAGGTTAGAGACTTACTGGTGGTGGCGTTTTCTGGAGGCATTCAAGGAGGTATACCATCTTGGCTTCCTGTTTGACATACTCCACTTCCTGTATGACATCAAGACTGGCCGCTCCAGCTCTCCCGACGTTCACCGTCACTGGTTTCACGAGGGCGCTCTTTGCAAAGTTTTGAATCTTCTTAGGCATGGTAGCACTGAATAACAGTGTCTGACGTTGACCCTATGGTATGAAAGGAAATGAAGAGAAACGTTATGAAGTAGTCGTAGTAAGTAAGGGCTAGTAGGTTAAGACATGAAGAACATGTCTAGCACATCTATGAAATCATCATTATCTATGTTACATTAAAACACTTTGAAGAAACATTTTGAGTTAGGGTATAACTTTGCATCTTTCTGATCATTCCATCTAATATTCACCAATCTTTAGAATTTTCTCTAGCTTCCTAAGATGTTGCTGCTTCTACAGTACAGCTCCAGTAATTATCAACCATTTAATTTAGTACATATAGATTGTGTCTGTAACATTTATTGAAATGTTTATTTGTCAACATTCCAAATTTTTTTTTCGTTAGTTGATATTTTTGATGGGGTATAGAGGTAGGTACATTTTCATGTACCTAATCGATCCCTTAACTTTTATGGTATGATCCTGTTAGTGGCAACCTTAACTTTTATTCATGTACCAAAGTTATCAGTCTACCTGACCTGAAGTCTCACAGTATGACTTCATCCAAACTAGCCACTATCATAGCCTGCACCAACCACCATCTGTCGGTCTGTTAGTCAGCATTCTCAGTTACATGCAGGCATATCCCATATTAAAATAAACTACTAAATTCACTAACATCACAACGTATAGAATGTGACTAAGAACAGTCTAGTAAACCACCACTAGACCTTCACGAGTCTGTTTGTCAGTATTCTCATTAACATCCAACCAACTCACACACATATGTCTGACTACTCTACTAACTAAACCAAACAAACCTTGAAGTAAGTCAGAATGGTCCTAATATCCTCCTCAAAGCCCATGTCAATCATTCTGTCAGCCTCATCCAGGCAGAGGTAGCGGCAGATCCCCAGATTGAAACATTTCTTGTTCAGCATATCCATCAGTCGGCCGGGAGTGGCTACCACAATGTGGACACCTCTACGGCAGCGAGAAGATCAAAGGAAAAGCCATTTAAAAAGAGGAAAATCATTTGGAAATTCATACAAACTTCTCTCGCCAAATACTGCAGATCTAACGCGGCATGAATATTTAAGTAAATAAAGGAAATAGCCGACAAATTGACGTTCCAGTTTATCTTGGTGAGAAATTTGCCTGAACCTCGTAGTAAATTCCACATCTGCAAGGATGTAACAGACCTTCAATTGATTTAACTGCCATGCTTCACAAAGAGGGACAGATTTAATCAAACCTATCATACTGAATTCATAGGCGAGTCACTTTTCATTCCCTTATGCAATTCCACTTCATTTAGTGCACTTACAGGTTTTAGTTATATGTTAGTTATATAGCAAAAGCCAATGCCTTCCCTTTCACCACCTACCAAAAAAATTCATTTCAGTGAGTGACTACAACTGCAAGAAGTCACTCTTAAATACCAGCCCTGCAAAATTTCCCCACGATCAATTTCAAAGTATCTTGTAGTAATTTTAGTGAAATTTTGGTCTCTAGAATGAAGAACTTACCTCCTCACTATATCCATCTGCTCTTTAACTGCCACACCACCGATGCAGAGCATGCACCTTAGAGACGGCTGGTTGTCCAACTCTAGACATTTAATAAGATGGTTGATTCCCTCGTGAGTTTGACGAGCGAGTTCTCTCTGCGAGGAATAAACAAAACGTGGAATTAATCTTTTTCTTGTTGTTTGTCTACACTGTCCTAAACACAAACCCCAAACTGCAGAGTTACTTCGATTCACTTCAATTATGGTTTGATTTGTCAGCAATTTCTCCTGATTTCCGCTACTGTATTATCTCTAAGAGGTGGAAAAAATTCACAATCTTCTTCTAGTCACTTTACTTGAAATTTTAATAACTCAAGTCATGACTTGCTATTAAATGCTGGTAAACACTTCTCTGCCCATCTGTACTTTGGTATAGCCATACAAATGAAATTCATAGGCTAAACTGACCCCAGACAGAAAATATTAGCAGGAAAACATAAAAAACATAACCCTTCCATACTTGACTAGCTGGGTTAGTTGGTCTTTAATCTCCAATCACAATACAGTAAGTGCTCCAACAGGCTAAAACGATGTACTTATTCAATGTTTCTCCTCAAATGTTTCATGACCACGACAGTAGCCAGCAGGACAAGTACACATAACATGGAAGTATGTGCACTGTTACTGTAACAACATCAATCAGTGTATTATCTTACAGTTAACTATAACAGAGAGAACACCTATGGATGTTACTTCCTATGCCACAACTGTCAGTACATTCCCAACCTCACATCTACAAAACAGTTGTCTTCATTTCGGGTCATATCAGAAAAGTAACTTTCTTGTGTAAAAGTAAGTTGGCCGGACGTTTCGATCCTAGCAGGATCTTCTTCAGAGGCTAAATGGACTTTCTTGTGTACAGTTCTGTACAGTATCTGGATCATGCACCCTAGTCTTAACTGCAAAAATATGAATTTATCCTAAACTGATGAAGAAAAAATAACCTTTCTGATATCCGGAACACACAATATTGAGTTTTGGATAAAATATTTTAACAAAACAGCTCACACTTCCCCCCCCCCCCCTCCCCATCAAAAACAAAATACCTTGCAGCCCATTTTGTTTACTGTGTGTGCTGATCAGTACTGGAAGAGATAGATTTTAAAATTTCTGAATAAGTTCCGATCAAGTGCTATCAGTTACATCCTATTTTGGAATCCTCTCTCTTACCGATGGACAGATAATAAGGCCGTAGGGTCCTTCATTCTTGATAAACGGAATTCTCTTTTCTTGTTCAAGGCAGAACATGATGATAGGGAGGGTGAAGACGAGAGTCTTTCCAGAACCTGTGAAAGCGATACCAATCATGTCTCGACCGGATAATCTTCGAGGAGAAATTAAACAAAGAGTAAAGACAATAGGTGTATGGAAATTATTACTATTTATTTCCTTTTTAAAATGTTAAGTCATAAAGCTAACACTATGAAAGAAGAAAACTCTGTTAGTCCTGTTCGACAACACAGAAAAACCAAAGGACATAAGTGTGTTTTTCCTTGGCTTTGTTACAGATTCTCAAAAAGAAAATAAGCAAATATTTATGGGGTGATCCAATTATAAAATTGTTTCAATCAGTCTTATAACTCCCTTGAGCAGTTTTCTGAACCAGACTCAATAGGGACCATGCATCACTGCATCGCTGGGTCATCGGGTACAATAGTACCAAGTATCGAATTAAACGTTTTGTAGTTTTAGTTTTCATATTTAAGAGCGCATAGGCATCACACATACACACCATTAACATGATTAGCAACAATGCTCCATTGTACTCAGTTTCGATATGAAAATTGATGTAAGTTTACACAACTGATCTAAGGATATCTTCAGAGGTTCCTGTGACATTACAGATTTTTTATGCATTTACTATTACTACTACTTTGAAATACTCCCTCATGTGAATCACATGAGCATGAGCATAAATTCCTATCGCATGAGTAAATTTTGATGTCAGCATTGTTTGTGTTGTAAGAGCTTTGACGAAAACCAATTGTCATTTCCACCAAAGCCGGCAGAAGCGAAAACGGTATTAGGAGGAACTAAGGTATTAATAAGAAAGAGAAAGAAGACATCGAACTGAAGATTGAAAGCTTTAAAGAGTCACCTGTAATTTTCCAAGACCTTCTTTTCTTTTTTTTTCTTTTTGATAAAGTATCATTTCATATTTTTGGAAAGAGAGGAAAAATCATTTTGGGTTCCTTTTGATAGTCTTCAGATACATTTTATTAGCATCTGCTTTGTTTTAAAAGAACGCTTTATGGAATTGTCTTTGAAACATCTCATATCACAATATTACACATTGGACAAAACAGGCAGAGCTATGCTCTGACATGACTGAACTTTAATCTCATAGTTTTATTGTATTTTGTTTCCGCTGAGTGAGGGTGGGTGGAGGGGGGGGGGCAGAATGGAGGTGGAGAGTTCCTCACAAGCACATCTATCCACAAAAGCAGATGATGATGATGATGTGGGTCCCCCCCCCCTTCCCCCTTTAATACTTACGTAACAGGAAGACCTTGAATCTGTATCGGTGTAGGATGTGTAATGCCTTTCTTTTTCAATCCATATAGAACTGCTTTTGGAAACTTCATTTCCTGTGAAGTAAAAAAATAAATGAAACTTGGATAAAAATATCACTGCATCAGAGGAAGTGACTGAAGCATAATTTCATGGACTAGATATCAATATTCAGCAATTCTTCCACATCCACTTCCTGGGCTAACTCAATTTGTTGTCCCCCCCCCC
>KN883100.1:13750-32169 GCA_000934455.1 Apostichopus parvimensis | reverse complement strand
GCCCTCTATGTCGTGCGGTCATCCACGATGTCATCAAGGTGTATCGTTCTTAATGTCGGCATGGAGCTTCCGCCGAGCAAGCCCAGGTACCGATAAAGATATTGCCGGTTTGCGGAGCGATGTTATCAACGAGTGAGGTATAGTCACTTTGACAGTAAAATAATATGTATAATTGATCCAAAAACAAATATATATGAGTCTTAGCATGGCTATCATCTTCCAATGCTTGTGGTGGATTGAATGTCTTAAGTACTTTCAGGGTAAATCTTTGAGGATTTTTTGTTTGTTTTGGTTGTCAAAAAAAAAAAAAAAAATCTAGCAAAATAACAAAGGAATGACTGATATGTACACAGTGGTAGTGATGAGTAGGGCTGGTGAACAGAACAGCAGCTTTGGGTCAGTAAAACCTCCCCTTTAGAGTGGATCATAGGAGGCCCACCAACCAATATGCAAAGTGATGGAGGGTGATACCAATTTATCATTTGTAGGGGTGTGTAGTTACAAATGCAGTTTGAATTTGATGTAAAGCAATTAGACAGCCTCCACAGCTGATTTGGGTCATCTCAGACAACTTGACGACCGTTAGAAATATTTGCCCTGACTGCACTACTCCTTAACTTGTCCCCACACAACTACTGCACACTCTTCCTTGTCAAGCTCCATCTGGTTAACTTTGAGCTCTTCCCTACACGACAGACCTCTCATTTTACTACTTCAAACGTATAATGTTATGGCTTTGACATAAAATAGTCAATTTCCCAACTTCCAGGTGATCATCATAATTCAGAGTTGCATACATTACTTCACCTCTGCGCTTACCTGTCTCCTCGTAACCTTTCCACTCTCGCTCTACCATGCCTAGAGCATACCTTTTGGAATTTACAGGAACACTTATTGTTGACTTTGGCAAGCTTGCCATATTGCATGACATCTTTTATAAACATATGACAAAGTAGATCAATTATATAAACAACCTATGGAGATGAAAAAGCTGTAAACTCTTGTTTCGAAAATTTGGGCTACAAAAAGGGTGAGAAGGTTAGCTAATCATTTTGGGAAGATATCCTTGGGATTGCAGCCTGGAAAGTTTTACCAATTTGAGAGGTTGATAGAAAAGTGCAACTGTAGTTCTTGTTTTTTGGGGGGGTTTCATGCGTGTACAGTAGTACACTAATTTATCCATTGATAAAACAACTTACATTCTACTAAAAAAAAATTGTATATTAGCTTTCACTTGCAAACATAATAGCAATGTACATTAGACATCTCCAGAAGTTGTTGAGTTGGATGGACAGCTGCTGAAGATAAAGTTTAGGTTTATTTCTCTTTCTTCTGCTGAATGAAAAGTTGTACACCTGGTCACTTATTGGTAAAAGGATTATACCCTTTTGACTTACTGAACATGTCTAAAAAATCTTTGTGAGAAGTTAGGACATTTTGTTCCACTCACAGACCTAATTTGTACAACATTCTAACATGTAGGTTCTGACTAGTTTTACTTATTATATTTTATTAACTACAAATATTTCACAGCACTTTTTTTTGGATATCATTTTACAAGTATCTCACCTCTTTTGTTCATTTCCACCTTGGTATTTGGCCATGTTTTGAAAATAATATGAAGAACAACGTCTCAACGAATCATACGTATTCATGATTATGCACAACGCTCCACTTTTTATGCATGCTGGCATTATCATGCAGCGCCAGTACAATTAATTCTTTAGGATGGTTTTCTGTCCTAATTAACATCATATCTAATCTTAAGTTTGATGAATATTCAATGTTCTGACCATTTTATTAATAAGTCAGTGATTAATTACGTAATTTAAGGTTTAGCATTAGATACAGTTGGACTACTTAATATGTGAATGTTGAATGCACAGTAATGTAGTCTGCAGCGTCAGTCAGAAACTGTTATCTGTGTTCGGATTGTTTGCACGAGTGACATGCCCGAGCGAAACATGACGGTGATTCAGGTACAAAAAGATAATTATGTAAATAATATTGAAACAAACACCTTTAACACTTAGAGTTTATAATGAATTACAATATATGGTTATGAGGGATGTTTTGGGATGTTACAAATTTCTCCACGACTGGCACCAGATGGTGCTCGGAGAAAGTCTATCATCACCAGCGGGAGCACCAATTGAGCACCAAGTTTCTTACCTCTAGTTGACACACCAATGGGTGTCAGATTGAGTAGAAATAGTGGTGTTTGCTCTGACTTTGAAGGTAAACACAGACACAGTTGAAATTGATACAGTGGTTTACTGTGTTGTACAGTTTGATAACCTGTTCAGCATGTTCACATTCTGTTATTTCATTGCTCGCTCCTGTAGCTCTGGACATTGAATTGCTATGCTCAACCTACAGTGTGAGAGTGATGAGTCAGAGACCTACGTAGTAGTATCCTTGTAGGGATTCACTACCCCCCTCCCCCCTCCCCCACCCAAAAAACCCTGCCTTCTCCCACGAGTCCATCGAATACGTTGATATTTAGTTGGCTGATGAGATATAATGTACTAATTACCCCATCTCCAACTCTCCTCAACGTTAATACTGTGGTTGGTGCTTGCTCAGATAGCTCCTTGCCTGGGCATTTACCTTTAACAGATTAACCAACTTAACAATTTCCCTTTTTTTTTGGGGTTCCGGTTTTTTTGTTTTGCCTTTTTGTTTTTTGCTTTTCCTTAAAATGACAATCTTGTACAACATGTTAGCTTTAATTGTATCAAGAAATGAGTGGTGTTCCCATGGTTGTAACAGGAGTGCAGTACAGTGTAGTTTATATACAGTATTATAGCAGTACTTACAAAGTAACCATGGTATGTACAGTTTGAATTATAATCAGAAACCTTTCACCCTGAAACCCTTAATTAATTTTTAAAAACAAATGAGGTTATAATAATAAATTTAATTGTTGGATACATGGTTAAAAACAAAAGAAAGTGAAATATTTAGTTAACGTTTTTTTTTTTTTTTAACTTCTCCCCCATGTAATAAAGAGATGCAATATTAAATAACTTGTATATATATATATTGCTGTGCTGAAATTATGCTTGGCTTTAATATTATGATTTTGCTATAGAGTGTTATACCATGTCTGTTACGTAACAAAGCATTTTCAAACTTTGTCATTGTGTGTCGTCTCTAATGCATATTCATTCATAAACTTTTCTCTGCTTACTTCAAGTTTAACGACATGTTTCGTCAATTTTTTTTTGGATAATGTAGTCGAGGGGACAGAGATAGGTATACTATTTTCTAGTGTGCTGTAAGTGTATAAAGTCTCATGTACAGTTTTACTTTATGCATACATGTTTCTCACATAGCATTGTTCATTGCCAATCACAAAGCAACTTTCTATATTTAAACTTCATTCATAACATACAAAAAATTATTGTTGCTTAAAATGTGAAGGCATGTCTCTCTTTGCTATTTCTCTAAACTGTTAACATTTTGGAGCAACAAAACCATATGTGACTATGTTTTCTTCTTCTTCTTTTTGCTTTTTGAATGTAAGAGAATGTTTATAAATATTTAAACAAAATTTTCACTTGTAAGTTGAGATTTCTTTTAGACTTCTAGTATTAACACTGCAAAGTTTAAACCCACCACATCCCCAAACACTGCACCGTGTGTCAAAGTATAAGAGAGCAATTTGCTGCAATAGCATAGTGTGAAAAGCAAATATTAAATATGTATATACTTGTCAGTACTATAGAGAGAAACGTTTCTTTTATAAATGTCGTATATTTCGTGGTATCGCCATGGACATGCTCGGTGAAAAGAGAAATTTTGGGGAAGTAAGAGGTAGAAGATGTTTCTCTTATTTAAAGGGGTATTCCGGTCGTCTCAAGTTGACGTAATTAATAAAAATGCTGGTAATTTTCGGCATCTTTTTAGGTCAAAACCAAATCCTTGTAGCAATTTGTATGGTGTCAAAGATATGAATTTTGTTTCACAATTTTGTGGTATTTTGTATTTATGCATCTGGCAACAGTAGAGTGAAATGAACAGTTGAACATGCTTCTGTGTTCTTTATAATAAATATTTCACTCACTTATCCATTGAGTAAAAGAATTATTTCAACAAAACAGTTGCATTGTTTTTAAATTCTAAATACTGAGAACCTCGACAGCTAATAAAGCAAACATTCCAGAGTGTGGCAGGTTTCAAGGATAAATCAACAAGAATATTATAGTAGTAAAGACAAGTTTTTGAAGAAAATTTTGCTGTTATGACATCACATACCACCACTGTGGTCGTCTACATCAGGGGAAGAATCAAAGATTTCGCCAGCCAATATAGCTCGCATTCAATCAGTCGTATCTTGAATCAGAAAAAACCAGATATTAAAATGGGTTCAACAATGAACATTGTAGAAAATGTATTAATTCTTTAACAAATGTGAGTGTAAACATTGCCTACCACCGGAATACCTCTTTAATTGCTTTGTCAGGATCGCGAGACAGGGTCTTAGCAAATATAATCGACAACTTCCAAAAGAATTGTGATTACCATAATTATAAGATTACATTTCATAGAATCCATTTTTTTTTTCCTTTCTCATATGTAGTTACTGTGTGTATCAAATTTAACAGCTTTAATAATTAGAATTTTTGTTTTTGTATTTTATCGTAAGTTTATGGTGTTTTCAGTGCAACCTTTGTTAGCCAGTAGTGGAATACTATCTCATTAACTACTGTATCTATTCTATTCTAGTTGGGTTTGCAACTGCCTGCAGATTTACTGGCCTTGCTAGGCAACGCAAAATATCTAAACCAATAATTCTAGTGCTCTTGTTCGGAATTATTCTAGATGTTAAGGAAAATTTGAAGAAAAACGCGTTCAAAAGGTAAAAATTTTATACTGAGGAGCAGAATACAAGCAGTCTATATAAATCAGAAATGCACTTAATGCATTAAGTCTTGTATCGCCAAATTTTAAGTGATAGCGTTTTACAATTGCTGCGTAACTCCAGTCCTATTTCCTCGTTTTCCATAAATCAATCGAATAGTTTATTATTTCATTTGTGCACGACTTGAAAAGCTAATTATCAGTTGCAGCAAAATCTATGTTGTTTCAGCACTTAGGTGGAAATGACAACAAAATAGTTGGCATGTCCTTTTACGTAATGAAACCCAAAATATTAAAGTTTTGGATAAAGAGAATTGTTACAGCGACAAGCTGCAACATATATATATATATATATTTTTTTTTTCTTTGACAATTCCTCTGATTCTGCAATATGGCATTTCTTGTGTAGCACTTAATGGAAGGTATCGCAGCATTACCATTATATTTAGATGCCTGTGAAATTGAAACTTCAGAGGCGGTTTAATATTATGTAATCATGTTTCTTGAAAATTTTGTTGTTAAGTTTATGTACATTGCCATGAAATCACCTAGACATTGTTTGATTGTTGCATGTAGTGCTTGCCTAGAAATGTTAACTGTTCCAAACTTATTCCCAGACATCAATGAGTGACAAAAAAGTCAGACAGATCAATTTCAGATTCAGATAATTGGCAGAGAGAAATTGTACGAAATAAAGTTGTGGCTATGCTAACCACTGTTGGCCTTCTCTGGCAAAATGTGGAGTTATACTGGATATCAGGTCCAGAATAAAGAGTTTGCGGAGAATTTAGGAGCAACATTTTAGTTGCACACGATTGACAAGAGAGATACTAACATGTTGTCTCTTAAATTCAGACTTACTCAAATATTATTTGGAGGGACAATTCTGAGGGTGGGAAAAAATACTCAGATCTGGACACTTTTGAAAGTTTGTAGAATACTGTAACATTAATGCCATTCAATATGATACAGAGTAGCTTAGTCTGTTCTCCATTAAATTTGACTGCAGTAGGTTGCTTTGATCAATAAAAACAGATGTATCTTATGCTTTTAAAAATTAAAACAAGTACAGTATAAACTAAGTAGGGTAGTTTGTATGATGTACGTTCTGATATTTTTCATAAAAACCAAGATACAATTATTTTACTATTCTTTGTTCTTCAAGACAACAAGAATGTCCTTTAAGATAAAAATATTCTATTTGTAAAATGTAAAAAAAAAAAAATGTGTAAATGAAAGAAAGATGTCAAATGAAATAAAAATAATCTTGTGTTGTTATTTGCTTCAAAACAAAGTATATACCACAACGAATGTGGTTGTTAAGGTTTTGTTTTCTTGCTCTCTCTTAATGGACTCCTCCAAAACATTCTTTTCATGTAAAAATGGCATATTCCCGTTACTCTGTGATGGCGTTGGGTACCCCTTAAAAGGAATAAAAGGTGTGTGTGTTTGTGTGTGACACCTACTCTTGTAAACACAACACGGCCCATCCATGCCCAGCTAGGATGATGTCATATGCTAAATATAGATTTCCCTTCTTGTTTGGAGGTCACAAGTAGCCAAAAACTGAAACATTATAAAAACAGGCTTAACTCATCAGGTCCAACTTTGGTGAATATTAGTTGGTATGTACATACGTGCCAATTAACAATAGATAGCTAGCTGCAGTAAATTTAATGAAAGTGAAAGTTCTTGTCATGTCAGCCACAGTCAAAATATGGATGCTTTGAAAGTCAAACACTGTTGACTCGATTGTTTATACCTTCCATGATGAACTTTTCGTAAAGTTTGTTAACCCACAGTGTCAGTAAATCACTGTTTCCAATAATCGGTTTGAATTCTGCTATTTTAATGCTTATGTCTGTTCATTTTTAAAGTTCTATTGCTATGTAGTAGAATTAGCCCAATTAAGATCACACATGATTCAAAACTACAGTTCAAACATTTGTTACGAAGCGAATGTTATACTTTAAAGGAGTAAGAAATTTTTCTGTTTATCTTAAAAAAAATTGTCAATGGGGCATTTTGTCATAATAGTGCTCAACATATACAAGGAAAATGAATATTTATAAAACAAAAAAATTTCTTGAAAGATCAATTGAAATGAACTGCTTCAACTTTCTGGAGTCAAAGTTGAACATGAATTTTAGTATCTAAGATACGGTGACCAGACATTTCAGATTTCTGGGACAGTCCCCGGATTATAACTGTCCCCAGAAATAGCCTGGGATTTTTATACGCTTCCTTAGAAATATGTCTCGAGTTTATAGAAACTTCCTGAATAGTTTCATATACTTGACCTGGTTGACCTTAACATTATACACTCGAAACAGCTTGAAAGGCAACATTTGCAACGTATGAAAAATGTAAGTGTTCATTCATTGCTCACAGATGAAGGCATTCTAGATCATAGATTAATTTCACAGCCAGTAATTAACATGGAAAACATCCTGTGTGTGAGCAATGAGACTTTCAGTTCTATTTTCACTCACATCGTGTGGTATCAGAGTTTTAGTACGGACAAATACTTGTGGTCTATAAAATTTTACGCATTTGACAGTTGTCATCATCCTTGAAACATGGAATGGCAAAAATAAGGACAGACCTTTAAATTCCACCCTTCCTTGACATCATCATGGGGGATGGGGGGGGGGTATGAACATCATTGTCATAACCCTGGATTTTCACTGGAGATATATGTTCACCATGGTAATCAAAGAGTATTAAAACTTAGCAAAGGAGTGAAAAATATGTTTTCAATATTAATCAAAGCCAACTCAATTTCATTAAATGAAGAATTTCTAGGAAAAAATTTGTATGGTTGATCTGATAAAACTCTGAATTTATTACACTCAATCAGCTTAGTACCTCTATACAGTAACAAAAACCCTACCATGTCGAAAATAAATTGAGAAAAATAATAATAATAAATTGTGCAAAGTCACATGCAATAAAACATTCAATTTTGCAGTTTCACAAAATGTCCCTTTAAAAAGATATCTTTAAGACAACGTTTTGCGATATAGCTACATACGTAACTTTGTAATACAAGTTTAGTTCATTGTCATAATATATAGAATATTGACTTTTCTTGAATGACAACAATGTAAAGGTACCTAGTTCCTGTATTAACACAGAAAACAATCGTTTCCCCCTTTAGTCGCCTACATTAATACATATGCTACTGTATACAGGAAGTGGATGCCGAACACCGTAACCTTGAAAGGTATTTGGACAGAGTTGACCCCCACATATACACCACGCTTAAAAAATTTGCAAAAGCCAATTTGAGGAGGTGTTAGTGTTTATTAAACCACGATATAGTAAAAAATATTAACAATAACAATGTGCAATTAGAAGAATGAAAATCTACCTAAAAGGTTCACTATTGTTGGGGAAAATCCCTAGAGATATACCAAAGCTTCAGGTGTTTTGGCATTTTTGGTGCTCAGTTTTTACTTTTGGTTCTTTGGGATATTGATATTGAGTACAGTATATGTAGCAATGAAGGGGATTTATGACGTTTTAGTCATTTGTTGCTGAAATGGGAGGAGTAATGAAACCAGATCTCTAACACGACGGCTTTGGAGGTAGTACTATGCCAAAATGTCACCTCTTCTAGCTCACAATTGAAATGGTCATGGCAGGTAAATTTGTAAACTATCGACGATCGTAAAAATATGTGCTAATACTGAAAGTTAGAGCTTTTGTACTGTTACAAATATCAATTCTTCATGTACCATTTCTCATGCTGTTGTACTCTAGCAAAGATTCTGGGAATGGTACACCAAGTCCATTGTACACAGACTTTTTCTTTCTCTTTCCATATGACAGTGTATTATATCATTTTTGAGTTCATTATATTGTATTACATTCCAATACTACTATTTTTCCAGTCCACTGAACAAGATTAACAGATGTAAACGGCTTACTGATTTTAATTGTATCTTAATTGCAACACAGACTCTTGCTAAATATTTCAGTTTTATTTTAAGCGGTTTACATACACCAAATATTACAAATGGATTGGATTCAAAATGATACCTTATTGTGCCTATGACAAGAGCCACTGAGCAGTAAATCAGGAAGCTTAAACCGTTTATAATTCAAATATTACCCCACACAGATCAGAGGTACTGTAGTGTACCTTTGAATACACACATAATACATACAGTGAAGCAAACAAACAGGTTGAATGAATAAGAAGTGTAGCTAGAATTACCACCTGTGTAAGGCAACTGGGGGTGGGGGAGGAGTTGGGATGGGGGAGGGGTTCTTTCTCTTCCCCCTGTAGCACCAGACTGAATGTAAAGACTTAAACTGTGTGCAATTATGTGCATAGTAGTTTGAGTCTACAGAATACCTGTCAATTGTTTGTGCAATGTGTTACCACTGAATATTAATGACGTGTACTCCTTTCTTATTAAGGTCCTACAGAATGCTCAGGTATATTATCATAATCATATCACCTATGCAACTTCTGCAACAAATAACAAGACAAGTTTGAAATGTAATGAACCCCCCCCAAGTTCAGTTAACCGTCTCCACAGTAAGAAGGCGCATGGGAGATATTAATCCCTCCCACCAGCAGTCTGCTAAGCAAAGAAATTTCTCACTAACTAGTAACTTCCTCTTTCTGACATGTAAATTTCATGCTTGGAAAATGCTATGAGAGAATATAAAGAAATGTGCTGCAGCTGCAACCCCCTCCATACTGACAGCTAAGAAATATCCTGCTCTGTTTCAGACACATCCTAGATTTCAAAAGTTTGTGTGTTCTGGGAGCTGCCATTTTGTAAGTAGTCTATAATGTCAGAGTGGCATTTAAGATCTAAAACCATTTACTTACTATTTCTTTGGTTTTTCTGTTCATAGTTTCAAGGTAGAATGTTAACAGTGTTGTAACTGAAAACCAATGCAATATCTACGTCATGCTATAATAAGGTTCAATATTTGAGATTCAAGCATTTGTTAAAAACTTGTCTCCGTTTACAGAAAATAAAGATTGTGATATTAAAACAAAACATAAAAGTCAAAATGAACCACGTGTGGCTCTGTGATGTCATTTTTTTAGACTTGATCAAGTCTTCAGCTTTGAGAGAGTGAGGAAACATTAACCCAAAAATGAAATACAAAAACAAACAAACATTAAAATTGTCTTAAGCAGCTGTTTGGACTTATAATGATGTCTGCAGCTCCTTTAATATAAAGTGATCTGCTTCACTTTTCAAATACAGTAAATACACAGAGTGACGAAACATTAATCCCAAAATGGAATACAAAAACAAACAAAAATTAAAATTGCCTTAAGCTGTTTTGGGAAAGCAGTTCCTGACACACTGGACTTATAATGATGTCTGCAGCTCCATTAATATAAAGTGATCTGCTTCACTTTTCAAATACAGTAAATACACACTGAAATTAAAGATATGAAGTTATGATCGAGTTTACAAGTAAATTACTCAGTACTGTTTATGATATATATATATATGCTATTAAACCTTCACTTAAATTTTAATGAGCATCTTGCACTAGAAATTGATTGGGATGATCTTGGTGCTCGGGTACCGCCTCTTCCTGCTCCTGCCAAGGTGTTGGGACGTTGGTGTCCTCCTCTACCTGCATTATGACCTGATGGCATAGAGGACAGGAGTCTTGCATGTATAACCACTTCCTCAGGCAAGCGCCATGGAAGAAGTGCTGACAGGGTGTGATCCTAGCGGTGGTCGTCAACTCCTGGTAGCAGATGGCGCAGACATCCTGGACCCGACGTACCTGCTCTGGCGTCGCTTCGGGAAGCGAGTTGATCTTCTGGACTGCCTGTCGGCGCAGGTAGAACTTTTTCCAGCCGTCTTTTCCAACTTGGAAGATGTTGAAATATGCGTGGATGCACATCATGGCTGCCCTAATTATACCCCCCGATTCAAAGACCAGAATCCAGAAACCGTTGATGAAGAGAAATATCCCCGATAGAAATTCAAAGGTGCTCCCGATGGCCTTGATGTAATAGACGTAGTCGTCCAAGCTCTCCCACTGGCTCTGGCTGTACGTGTCATACATGAATAATGCATAGACAATGAGGCTGACCATAACCTTGACTATTAATTCCACGCAGAAGGCGGTCACCGCTAAGAGCCAAGTGCTGATGGTGAGGACGCTCCACCAGTACCATATACACAGTGATGGCAATATTAGGAGCATGAGCGCCGCCGCGAGGGCTCGGACGTGCCGCTGGAGCGGAGTGACCACCGAAGTCGAGAGTTGCATTAACACAGGGTGGAGTATATTATGAATAAAGTGAAGGTGGGCCGTGGCCAAGAGGCTGATGTTGCGATACAGCCGCGCCACTCTCTTCGTCCTGTCCAGACTGGGTAGTCCAGTCTGGAGAGCTAAAATGAAGAACAGGATGGAGGTCATCGTACCGACATGCTCGGTCTCTCCCTCGTGACCTCCTATAAACTTTCTGGAAAGGTCGGCCATGAAGCTCGCCACGGGCGAGAGAATTGCACTGATCCCGAGGACCGCTATGAAAGTGTCGCAGACGTGAGCGGCGACTTCCTCGCTCGCGGCTGCTAGATGCTTGGACGTATCGTCTCCCGATCCGCCGAAGGCCTCTGTGGGAAAGTCGAGTATATGCAACAGGAAACGGCAGGCGAAGAAAATCCTCAGCACTTTTGGGACTTGGAGTCTCGTCCATTCGGACTCTAAGAAAATGGTCAGTCCTAACTGCTTGACGATACCCGTGCACACCCGGATGAACCGGGATATCCTGAAGAGCAGCCAGAGCGCCTTACCGACCATGGAGATTGTTAGATTGACTACGGGCTCAAACAGCGCTGTTATCTTTACTATGTACACTATATGGCTGACCTGATTCTTGGCGTCCTCTGATGCCTCCCCGTCTAAATCGTAGATTCCTTCCACAAAAATCCGGAACACTACGGGGATGGAGAACCACACGACGTGGTAGAGCAGATTACCGTTCTTCAGCCAATAGCTCTTGGCTCCTAATATCACAAAGAGAAATGCATAGAGAGTTTGCACACAAAGATAGAGAGTAAAATCCAAACTGAAAACGATGTCTCCGTAAAATGTTGTAGAGTTGGTGGACCGTAACTGAAATACGGACGTCCATTCCGAAGAGCTTCTCTTCTCGTCGATCTTCGCTATAAATACGTTGTTCCACCACATGGATGTCACCAGGGCTGCCAGGGCCAGTGCAACCTGATACAAAGACCGGAGGGCTTTGGCCGGCAAAAAGAACACGATAATGGATCCGACGACACCTGTAAATGCCGACAGAGAGAGAGAGAAAGAGATAAAGAAAGATGTTTCCAGTACCTCATCTTATCTCAAATTATTAACTGTACTGTATGTAACAGAGCTTGTGAGTACCACAAAAAGATGAGGTGGAACTGGAAGCATGTTTTCCCACCCACCATCACCGAGAAAAGGTGGCAAGTTTGAAAACAGCATTAACCAATTGGTATTTTTCTGCGGTTCGGTAGAAATTCAACACATTTTTATAGTTAATTTGACTATTATTCGGATGGTTCGGGTCACCATCATAACAAAATTTTTACTTAGCAACGAATATCATAAAATTTAACGTTAAACTAATGGCAACGATTACCTCATAATGGTTTATCTTGAGATTTACAATACTGTAACATCAATTGGACAAATGTGGTCTTCAATTATGTTTCCTTCTGTTAGCCAATTCCCCAAAACTGAAAGATTTTACCATTCCTTTTGGCAATAAAATCAAAGAGATATTGTATCTGTAATTTCCCTGGCTTGTGAACCCAGTGAATTTGGTTGAAATTGCATATGCATTGCTGATATGGTTATTGTCAATAATGGCCAATAATGTTATTAGTCTCATTATGAATCACTTCTTTGAAAAATTGATCAGCAATAGTTGAATTTTAATCATTTCATTCACATTCAAGCAGTTTAGCAATTCCTTGGCTTGTAACATTGGACAATATATCACCCAGCTATTAATGTTCAACTTTTGTTGTTTGTGCACATTATAAAGTTCTTTCTCCACTTTTGAACAAAAACAAATTGATTTATTATGTAAGTCCTTTGCTTTATCCCTAGTGTTAGGTAGGCCAATTCATGTAATTGTTGTTACTTTGTTATTGCTTAATTTATTAATTTCTTCTGTTACAACAAAGTCTATGTCTCACCTGATAAAATGATCAAGGTCTGCAGTAACCAATTCTGCGCACCAAACACTGACATGTCAATACGTAGCCCGCATATTCCATCCAGGATTAAAAGTGGTGGTACTCGCATGATTGCTATAAACAGTGACAACTGATGGTTCTGTTCTTGGACCTCTTGTAAATGCATCTGTGCATCCATTGCTTCTATTGTAGGCCCAACTGAAAGCCTATTGCTAAAAGTAATGGATCATAAAGTGTGGCTTAACTTGCCATTATGCATTAATATATACAAGTTTTAAGTTTAACTTAAGTCAAGTGGTAGCCTATATGGCTTTATTTTAATAACTACTATTATAACCATCGAACTGTACCATTGCAAGTTGTTCGCCTGTACAGTGTGACTGAATAATGGTGAGAATAATAATATTATGTGTTACTACTAGTACTAGTAATATAGTACAGTCCTACTGGATTAGGTCCATGTTGGCTACATGCTCAATCCCTAAACCCAAAGTTTAATTAACTTTTGTTCCGATGCATTGGTCATCAATGGTGTTAAGTGATCCAGAAAAACGAGCGGACATGCCCTCAGTATTGCTAACCTTTCTGACTGTAACTAAGTAATGCTCTGTGAAGTATGACTATGGCCCGGTATGATTTGTCTTAGTATAGCTTAGGCTAGGACATATGCCTATTCGATCCCTGCAGTTTCAGGCGGTAGGCTGAGCATTGTTGATAACATTCACAGGCTATGCTCCAGAGTCCCGGATTAGGCTACACTATCCGATTTCAGCAAAGTTTGCGACATAATGGATGAGTTCGCATCGTTGAAAATGCATAGATTTCTAATTATGCATGTTAATGTATTTGCGTATGTCATAGTCTTATGTGCTTTGTTTCTAGTTAGTACTCAATAACACCTTCACATTCGTCAACATGGATCTGTAGCTTAGGCCTACGCGTTACATTGCGAAGGGCGCCTGAAGCTTACACTATCATGATAGTATTTTAATCTCCGTATACAACTTGCTCACATCGTTAGTTCATAACATGAGAAGCATTTGTAAACGACTTTCCGCAAGCTAGAAATGTATTATTGCGCTGGCGCATTCACCAGCCTGGGAGGGTCACGGAAGGAGCGACGATCGAGGATGGAGCATTCTCGCCACCAAATGTAGGGAGGGGAGATTTCCTCTAATCAGGACTTTCCCTCACCCCTCCCAGTGGGCTCTGGCAAATAAAATACTGAAGTCCACCTGCTCACTGAAGTAAGCGCACTTGAACAGGCGGCATTCTTGCACTTTCAAAATAATTGCCGTGACTTTCATCATGTGCACTTTATACAGGTGCATTATTGCGAAAATGTCTACCCTGTCATCGCCACCCTAACCCCTCCAACTCATCTTGCTTTTCATTCTGCACACTGGAAATTCTGGTTAATCCACAGGGGTAGGCCCGGGGAGGGGATAGGACTGAACTCCTTTTGAGACTCCCGCCCCATGAAAAAACCTTTATGTTACGTCACTGACACTCAGGTGAACATGACGACGGCGTCGATAGGTGTTGAGTACTGCCAACATAACACCACCATTAACTTTCCTACCATCAAAAGAAGATATCGCTATAATAAGCCAAATATGAAATCATCATTATCATCATCAGCATCATCATCAAAGTCGGATGTCGGCCCATGTAGGTGCCGACATTTATCATTAAACTGACAATATTTTGATAAACCAAAATCAGTTTTCTGGACGGACGGTGGAATTTTCACATTCAAGTTATTTTGCCTTTAAAGTGGTCTGGTCTCACAACTTGAGCATTTTAGGTCATAAATTTTGTGGAAGCTAGTCAGCCACGTGCTTAAGTACAGTGACACAAATACTGTAGGCAATAGGCTTGAATCATCCTTCACTGATGGCCTCGCGGGAAGACAATGAGTGCACTGGGGATTGTTACAGTCTCATCGATCTTAATGAGCCCAGTGGCGGAGCGTTCATACAGTCAGGGGCGGATGCCCCCCCCCCACCCCCCGACGGACTCAAATGGACTGCAGGCGCCCTACTCAGCTTTTTAGCACTTTTTACTTATTCGCGATTATTGACTTTTTTATTGCGCTCTCATCTACCTAATGACATTTGTCACATTTTGTTGGTGTAATTTGGCGATGACACCTATTTATTCTTCGTTTATCTGCAAATTAGCAAGGCCCGGAAAGGGTCAATTCCGGCGATCTAGGGAGTATCTTTACTCAAAAATATTCTGTACGCTCCGCGCCAACCTATGGTGGCGCTTCGCTTAGATAAAGTCGAAAGCGCCCCTACAGACCATTCTCGCCCCCTCTGACCAATACCCCTAGCCCCGCCACTGAATGAGCCCGTCGTAATATGTAGACTATAATTAATGCGAATTCGTACTCTTGGGAACAACTGGCTTACGGTATAAAAAAATTGCCCCAGATCCTTATGGACCCCCCCCCTACCTTACCCCTCTTCTTTCTCTCTCCCTCTGTGAATGGATGGGAGAGAGAAATTTGTCAGTGATGTGCACTTCACACATGTGCATGTTTGCAATACCACGAGAAGGGCCGCGTAATTTTTTTTCCTAGGAGGGTTAGGGGCAATTATCATATATAGGCGTATCCAGACCCTCGCGCATGCGTGTTACTCGTAAAAGTTTATGGCTAGTAGTAGTACATACAGTGATACAGTGTATGCGACGCGGTTCACGTTTTGCACATGTATACGTGTATGCGTTCATGCAGCGATGGAGACCTGTTCGACTGACAATCCTTGTGACAATCTTCAGCTGGAATCTTGCCCTAGATTAGAGGTACAGTCACTCGATACAATTGCATATAATATAGTAATCCTCTCACCCAGATTTTAAAAACAATGTACGGATTTCATCTGTCATCATCAATGTGCGCGACGGACATTAAGTTAATGGTTTGTACATAGAGGTATGTACATACAGATTTGTAAATAGGGTTAACAATCCTGGACAATTTCATGAAAATGAGATGTATGTCTTACTTGAAACTTGAAGTGCATAAAGTCGGACCACTATGATGATTTGTAATGTCCATGGACTATCTTTAAGCCTACCTGATTTAAGTTTGCATGATATTAAATCACCAGCCGATACGCAGACTAGAAGTCCCATACATTAGCCATAACACCTCCAGAAAATTAATTATTGAAGTGACGATTTGATCGCGCTTTAATGTGTATTTCTTTAGCCCGCGTCCCATGACTTATTTTCTTCAATTGTCATTTGGTAATCCTTGGCCAAAAAGCAAACTACATTACGTGTAAAACTGTACAGCGGAGATATATTGCTTTGTACAGCGTATAGTGCCCACGTACACCCGGGCGCCCACACGTGTATTACAGCGATCGATGAGTAACGCGTGTCTATGAGTAACACGCATGCTCGAGGGTTTGGATACGCCTATATATGATAATTGCCCCTAACCCTCCTAGGAAAAAAAATTACGCAGAAGGGCCCACCCTACAATGTACTGTTTACTTGTCATAAACTTTCCCCTTGCCCTGTCCGACATGCATGGCCACTCTAGAAAGAGAATTATTACTGCATCACATGGCAAACGCTGCACTTACGGAAAAGATAATTTACTAGTGTACTGAAACCAATAAACTGACGTTTGTACCAACATGAGGTCTCGGTGCGCAAGTGCGCTCCGCAGGTCTGTTCTGTGGCTATATATTCTCTTCGCTTGTATGGGACCCATGGAGCTATAGCGAGTACGACCCTCGTCTATTTTTCTCATCCCGAAGCTTTGGAATACTTAACTTGAAGGACTATAGACATTTGAACCGATTTTAATTTGAAATTCACTTGCAATATTAATTCTACGATATGATGGTCAGATTTAGAGTACTTTTCTGCCAGGGAAATAAATCACACCAGGAGTTCGTCGTTTCCCGTCTGCATGCCATGTACGGTCCTATTAGAGGCAGTGGCGTTGTGCCCATTGGGGCCCGGGGGGCACGGGCCCCCCCCCCCAAATTTTGTCAAAGGTGTCATAAAATTTTGTCAAAATTTATAAAAAAAAAGTGTTTTCGAACAGTGTCACGACTGAATTTCTTGTAGGGCCTACGAGAAATCGGGCTTCTGTTGACTGCTTGGTCAATGGTTGTTGATATTCAGTCAAACGAAAGAGTTAAATAATTACTGGTTGATAACTAATGAACCAAATGTGCCATCAACGCTGCCATCGTTGAACAATATTATATATACGTAGTCCCAGAGTAAGTGCAACCCGTTACCTTTGCCAAAGTCAGTCAATTTTCCATGAAAAAATGGCAAATTTTTCTAAGCCTGTAACAAAGTTCGGAAAGTTAAGATAAATGTAGTGAACATAGATTATGGGACTCCATGTGAACTTCTTGCAATCAGTTCGCTAAAAGGTCCACCAGGATAAATTTTCCTCATGATCTGATAGGTAGTTTCGAAAAAATGAATAATAATATCATTTCAAATACAGTCACAATTAATCTGGAAAATAATCACTTCGTTATCGCACGTTTTACCTTAGGTTTCGCTACTTGCGCTTTTTCTGCCCATGTTTTCAAACAGCATAGCTCTTTCTTCACCCAGTCACCACTTCTCACGGGCATGGGCGGCGATCATGGATCAGCCAGCACAAAAATATTTCGATTTCTTAAATTTTGGGCGCTTCTGGGAGACGAGGAAGTGGTAAACTGAGGAATAAATGGCGATCACTTCCTTCGAGAATATTTCCCAAAATAAAAAATTGCCGGAAATTTTTATCAATTTTAGGGGTGTTGCTTACTGCCATAAGGCACGGGAAGTGCCGTTTCCTGCAATCTGAGGGGTCTGCCAGACGAAAAATTTTCTTGTACGCTCCGCGCCAACCCGTGGTGGCGCTCCGCTTAGATAGTCATCACATGCTCACGGGCCACCCAAAATTTATTTTCGCACGACGCCCCTGATTAGAGGGCGAAAATAATACAGGCGAAAAAAGCTGGATTTGTCAAAGCATCCTTCCACACACATTTACGATGGAAAAATATGTTAACATAATACATGACTAACAGCGGAATTTTGGGTGATTTTCCGGAATTTTTTCTTGGACGTTAGCTCATAAACAGCGAAGCGACCGTTTGGAATCTAGTTGAACGTAGTACAACGTACCTTCATTGATGCAAAAAAAAACAGGAATACCTCATGAACAATAAGTTTCCTTATCGGAAACAGCTTGTTCAATTCATTGATTAAGATTAACTTAAGAAGGGGTTTTTTAGGGATCAAACTGTGCCCAAGTCTCTGGAAAAATGTTGTTATGCTATATTTCTTTCATTTTTCTCCTTCTCTTAACCATGAGGATGTGAA
>KN883100.1:0-13110 GCA_000934455.1 Apostichopus parvimensis | reverse complement strand
GGAAGGAGGGGGGAGGGGGGAGATGGGATGAAGGGGGAATGAGAGAGAAGCAGGGACAGCTTGATCAAGATTTATTAGGCCTAATATCAAATCCTAAATTTTTGTCGATATAATCCTCTTGACTAGTGCAGAATGTGCAACATTCAGCAGTCTTAAAAGGTGTGAAGACTCGCGCAAAAAGAAACGTCTAATGCCGGTAATCTGACCTAGTTTCGAATGAGGTGTAACAGAAGTGTTAGACACCACCATCGATCCCAGAAAATACACACACAGCTTGCTACCGTCGGTAATTAGACACTAGTGTACAGTCAGTACATACACCTGCGGTCAATACTCACAGTACAGTGTACAAATGATACAGCGATGGACATCTCAGGTCCAGCTAAAGATAACAAGGTATCACGTTTCATTTCTGTCTGCATTTTGTAGCGATAAGAGAAAAACTTCACTTGCAAGCAACGGAAATTTAACTTTTTCACAGGGGGGCACGCAGTTTGGGGCGAGTCTTCAATGCCTTTAAGCTTGACAGTTTTAAGTAGCATACTGATGTAAGGTCAAAGTTCAGTAAACTTATTATCCGTTCAACAAATCTAGCATTCTGATTGGTTGTAATTTGCAGACAAACAACTGCATCATCAACATCAGACATGTGATTGGCTTACACATCAATTCTGAAAGGGACTATCACCATGGCGAGCAGTATACAACAACAACAACAACAAACATTCTGGTTAAGAGCCACTACCAACCCTTGCCACCAAGGTAAGCAGTATAAACCTCACATTAGAGACCTCAGATCAACAACTCTGTTTATTTCATTATTATGCCAAAGATTTCAAAAATTCAGATTGCACGTTATCTTCAAAATATATCAAATTATCTCCATCTCCTGGTTTCATCATTCGGCCATCCTGCCCTCAACCTGTTGCAGTCTCAGTGATGTTTCGTACGTTGTGTTGATGGAGGTCTTGGCAAGCAATTTTTGACACCTTCAATAGTAGCATTTGCAAATGGAAAGAAAAAAATGTAAAAAATTAACATAAATGGAGTTTTTTTCAGAAATAAACATGTTCCAAGGAAGGAAAATCAGCTGAAAACTGGTAACGTTAGGGTATATATGTGCACACCCATGCACTCCACAAAAACACGTCACCTTGGCATTAATTACATAATTGACTCAAGAGGGAACTTCCCTGCCAATGAAATACTGAAACCATTCTGCAATGTCTCTTTTGAACAGTACGACAAAGAAAAGGAAGGACTAAGGATGCATAGTACTTTTTTCGTTTTCTTTATTATTTTTCTCGCTACTCGTAAGTACCGTTGGAAGGTTGTGGTTTGAGCAACAACAAGGAAAAAAGAGCATAGATTAACCTAAAAAGAAAATGTTAAACTTGCTTTCATTCATACTTAGTAAAGATTCCTAAATCCTATTGGTCCATTCAGGTCAGTTGATTGTGGTTAATCCTGTGAGTAACGCACGGTAAAATTACGGGGCATCACTTTAATAAATCTTTGGTTATATGTAACCAAAAATGTTTTGTTTTATGATTTTTCCCCCACACAAATGGTAGTGTATCAATGAACGGGGTTAATCAACGGTCTAGCGTGCGTTACTCACATGATTAATGCACTCCGGGTGTTAATGCTATCGCTGGATGCACTCGGGCTCCGCCCTCGTGCATCGCTTGCATTATCCCCCGATCGTGCATTAATCCTGTGAGTAACGCACGCTAGACCGTTGATTAACCCCTTATTATAACGGCCTAGAACAAAGAGACACAAACCCAATCACTGGTCTATGCGATAGATATACTTCTCTGTAATCTGTTCAGCAAACGATGGAGTAACAAACATTCACTTTCAGTGAGGGGAATCTTACAGGGAGGAAAAATGTTTGCAACGTTGATCATCAAGAAAAGACGGGATAAAACGGTAGATATACCTCTGAAGTTCCTTATCTTCTGCTCCGACAGCCTTGTCCAGAGCCTGCAAGGCCTTTGAGAATGTCGCGGTCTTGGTCGTCCTGTCTTGCAGTGTGGAGCTAATGGTCTGTAATATCTGTTCACTCTCTGACAGGGCTGTCAGAAGGTCATCTGAGAGGGAGGGGGAGGAGGCGCAAAAGATTCAGAAATACAGGTTGGGATGGTTATTGATGAATAATGGCCATGGACACATTACAATCTATACTGACAATTTAAAAAAGCCTACCCATCAATTTCCCCGACAAAGTGCCTGAATACCGGTTTGTTTTTTAAGAAGTGTTGATATTTGAGGTCCCTTCATGCATCAGTACCTCCACCCGTAATTTATCACGCGCCAACGATTTTCCCTCCTTAATGTAAGAGATGAAGGACAATACTTGTAATTAGTGTCAATTTGTTGTAATGGGATTCAATAGATCTCACAAAACTTTGATGAATGGCTATGCAGCGGGAGGAATTTTCATGGTTAGTTTTATCAAATTCAAAGTGAAGAATCTAATGATAAATGTCTGACACTCTGAAAACGGACTGTCTGACAAAATGCAGCCGAGAGGTGCCTGGTCAGTTACCTTGGACAAGAGGTCAGAGTGGGATAACGGTAGGAAGACAACTTCATATTACATGCCCATTATACGGTTATTTAGAGAAATAAATTGACTAGGATGTTAAAGGAAATTTCTAAGGACTACTCCTTGCACCCACCACAACCTGCCTGAGACATAAATAAAACATTAGAAGGGCAGTTGCTTAGACTGGACTCAAATGGCCCCAAATTGAGCCCCAAGTTGACGAATGGTAAGTTTCCTCACGACAGCTCTGATCCTTAACGATGTGAAGAAAGTGACAGTACACTTTAAAGGTTATTATGGACATTTGCCATCAGTGCTTCTGGTGTGTGGTCTCCAGCCCTTTGTTTGAACCGGCATTAAAAACCAGAGGTTCAAAATATCCAACACTGACACCCCAAATACTGCCGAGTCTTACCTTGGAATGCCTCTTCATTTTGAGGGAGGAGGACCCCAGTGGTCCCTATTTGATGTCGGGTGGTGTCAAGGGCGTGGGCCAAGGTGCTATACTGATTCTGAAACTGTTTCAAATTAGCTGCAACTGGTCCAAGACCTGCTTTCTACAAGAAAAAAATGACAAAGAAAGCAGTTTGTAAGATATTAGGTTGTGTGATGCCAAGGGTCACAAAATAAGCAAAATCCGAGGAATTTTCCAGGATTGAAAATCACTTCTTCAATTTTCATGGCCCTCTCTTAAGGATTTCCATGACTGGGTGAGGGCTTTACTATCACCCATCCCCTAACATTTCCTCTCTTCAGATAATCTTTTCAATGTTTACAAGGTAACATACCTGGATATCTAACTGCTGATCCAAGGTGTTTGCATGCCTCAGTCGAGCCACTTTCAACTCCAAATCTCTTTTCCTGGCTAAAAGGGATTCGTTCTCTTGGTGTAAAAGATGTAACTGTGACTGAGAATAATACCAAACAGAAGGATTGTATTAACTCTATACATTCAATAGTAACAGCTCTTACTTCACCACTAGATAGAAGTGTTATGTAATGGGGCTCTCTTTGGATTTTTTTTTTTTTACAGAGGGCGCTATCATATCAGTCCTACTATGCGTGATCTATGCGTGAACAGATCTCTGAATCAAAGTAAAACTTGTGAAAGTGTTCACAAGCAGGTGAACACACTGGATGGTCTTACATACAGACGGACTGGGTGATTAACTAGTACAAGGTTTTACATGTGCAGTTTAGGCGATCGGAAAAAGTGTTTTTAGAAACAAACAAGTTTAGGTACTTAAAACAGGTAGCTTGACTTGAAACTGCCAATATATTTTTAAAAAATCTCTCTTTCAATAATTACAAATGAAGTTGTATGTACCACAAGTGAGGATCTCATAGTTTACAACTTGTCCGGTTTCCGGGAACTAGATAGGACCAATACGACAGGGCCCTCTGTTGATTGTGGGCATGGCTAGAAAGTCCCCATTTCTTCCTAGTTTGGTACACAATGGATGCTAATATAGGAATATCATAATTTTAACCAATCTCATAAACACCTTTTGAATAAGGAAACAATTGTAAACATAAATGGTCAAAGTAAAGAATGTACAATTGATTTATTAAATCATTACATATCATACTTAACGAAACTAATACAAGATCCTTTAATCCTTAACTTTTGGATATCGTACGTATCATCATACAATGTTGACAAACCTAAAAATTCCAAATTTAATCAGAATGATAAAAATAATTACCATCGCTTCTTGTTCTTGGTCCTGCTTCTGTTTCCTCATCTGAAAATTTATAGATAATTTTTTTTATAATTATTCTATTAGTTATGATATGAAGGCCCTTGTTTGCACATTATAAACAAGTTTAGTCTGTTGGTCACTAATATATCCTTTTTGTTGTTGAGTATTTTGACTAAAACTTTTTTAATGAAATGAATGCCAATTGACAAAACTAATACAATCTCTGTATGATTATCTTTTGTCTCTTTTGTTTTCAATGAAAAATGTTACTGCAAAATGAATGAAATGTTGATGTTTTAGATCTAAAAAGAGAAGAAAAGTTTTTCTAGAGTAAATCAAGGATTTTGTGGCATTCATTAGCTTCAAAGAAACCCCTTACCTCACATTATGAAGAAGATGTTGCGATATGGGAGTTTATATGGCATACTTAGGAATAATTTTTCTTTCCAAACAAAGTGTCAAATTAACATACAATTAATTTTTTAATAATTTTAGTACATGATTTCTAGAAAGCAATTGCCTAGTGATCCTCTAGTGGGCTAGAGGTGGTAGGAATATCATACTTTAGGGCCCCAGAGGGTGTTCATTTAGAACTGCTGCTTTTACAACCAAACTTTTGAGAGATAAACTTCTTCTTCTCTGTGAAGAGGATCAAAGTTGATGTACCTTGTTGTTATAATAATGCACACACTTCAAAAGCTTTGCTTATGTTGTTATTTTGTTTAATGTTAGTAGGTTTCTCTTGAAGTGGGATAATTTTCTAATCTGAGGCCAAGGTTTCAACAAAAGTGCAATTCTATCCATAAAAGGTGATTGTTATCTGCTCCTGCGACTAAATTATTCATACATTACAAAATAAATACAGAATGTAAAAAAAAAAAATTGAGTTCAGTTGCCATGGTCACGTTTGATTATGATGACGAAGCCAATCATGCAGCCATTACCGGTAACCTTCATCAAAAGGAAGGATTTCATGGAAAAGCTGCAAAAAACTAAGTCTCACCTTTGATTCTAAGAAGACCATTTGTAAATATCTTGCATACATCTTATCCAAATCATACTGCGATATGTCCTTGGAATGCAATAGATCAACCTACAACAAAACATACAAAGAAAGAGAATATTCAGAAAATAATTGTAATATTTTCTTTTCTTTATCGAACAAGCTTTTTTTACCTTTAAATTTTTTTTTTTTACTTTTCAGTATTTTAGGAAATTGCCCAAATGTTGTGATGCCTATAGGGAACGTTCAACTGTCTTTCTGCACTTGCTGTTGTGTACAAAAGTACAATTTGTATATTTTTGAATTATTTTGTAATTGTTTTTCCTTTCCTTTCCTTTTTATTATTGTTTTGTATTTTTTATTTGAAAAGAATAATACTGTAATACTGGCAGACTTTAATTTTTCAAAAAATGGTATATATATATGTATTATACTGTAGAGAGTAAAACAGTACCTCAATACATTGTAATCATCCCTTGGTAATAACCGTAGGTTACCAATGGAGGCAGGATATTGCACCTGGCAGAAAATGAAAGCAGGCAACCATCTTATAACCACTGCTGGGCGTTATTGTGTGGATATATCCTATAGAAAGAACAATTCTATCAACAAACAAACACACTTCCTATACATACATCCTTCACAAACAAGAACATATTTGCTATGGATATGTCCTAGTGAGGGGTGAGGGTGTTATGGTCAAGTGGTTAAGGCAGTGGACTTGTGATCTAAGGATTGCAGGTTTCGAGTCCTGGCCAGATCATTGCATTGTGTCCTTAGGCAAGGCACTTTTTCTCCATTGCTTCTCTTCACCCAGGTGTATAAATGGGGACTTGTGAGGTAACTTGTAAATATAGTTGTGTGT
The DNA here is from genome assembly GCA_000934455.1 of Apostichopus parvimensis. Lineage (NCBI taxonomy): Eukaryota > Metazoa > Echinodermata > Holothuroidea > Aspidochirotida > Stichopodidae > Apostichopus > Apostichopus parvimensis. The sequence continues at coordinate 6,985 of KN883100.1, read as the reverse complement.
GCCCGTTTGTGGTTTCACCCTATGGGAATTCCCCCTGGGACACGTGGATGTGGTGCACTGTGGTGCCCCAAGAGAGATTGATTGAATTGTGCACACTTTGGTGTATGGGTGTGACAAGTTACCAATGACCAGGGGTTAAGTTGTAAAGTCATGTGAGAGGGCCTTGGCCTTGAGCAAGAATGTAAACCTTCGACTTTAATTTTAACTGGGTGTAACAACAGAACAAGCAATGAATATCTGGAGGGGACAGATAGTCTTTTCCCTGTCGACCGAGGTTCCTGGCCAGTGCATGTATCGAACATGGCCAAGCTTTAATAGGCTGCAGTGGATATCACTTGATGGCATTGTCACACACCTTTGGTCCTTTCTTTGAAACTGAGATTCCTTCTCTTGTGTCATCGAACCTACTCTCCAAAACCGCTGCTGGATCTGTGGAAAGACAAAAATAGAACAAGAAATTAATAATACTCAGCCTGGAAGGCAATTATTTACAAATGTTCCTAAATTCAAATGGCTTGTACTTTAACGTTCAATGTTGGGTGGTCGTCCAAATAACAATGGGTTCTGGCTCATTTTGCATTTGGTGTGCCATTTGGAAGACCATTCCTCAGATGGGAAACTGTGAATAGCTTCTGGATGAGAAACCAACAGTAGTTTAGCCTACCAGGTCATAAAGCCAAGACCGACCCGATGATAGGTTACAAATGCTTCCAAAGCCACCGCCTTCATCCACCCCACCTGACCATAGAGCAAGGCTTAAATAAATACATTGAAATAAACAATTTCAGATAAACGTTGTTGTTGTGGTGTATCTTCTATTAGATAGATGCAAGGCTTATGGATTTTTTTTGAAATTGTTTATCATTCTACTCACCTTCTCTGAGGACGGACAGGTCCGGTGCAATGGCCGATATATTGCTGACACCGGAGAGGGCCGACGAATCGATGGGTCTGTGGTCGGGGAAGAAGGACCCATTCAGTGCAGGGGTGGAGGTGAATAGCTCCTTACCCCCCATACCTCTCTCCATAGGTGTGTAACTGAGGCCACCGTGCAGGGGTAACTTCTTGGGTTTATGTCTGCTCGGTCTGACCGATGAACTCTGCAGAGGCGGTTTCTGAGACGGCTTTTTCATCTGAAATAAGTGAAGAGGAAAATATGACCATTTTAAATACCAATGTTTGGATTGCTGCTAAAAGAAATCAGCAGTTGGTGTACTTAAGGAGTAAAAAAAAACGGCTATTTTAGATAATAGGCACAAAAACATCGCAGATGGAACATGAGTGGATTCATTGGGAAGTGGAATGTCTAAATACATGGTTCCGTGCCTTCCAGAAGATACTGGTTTCTTCTGGAAGAATACAAGAGATTGGTTCACACTGCACTTAATTTCCACTTTGTTTACCACCTTGGAAGAGACCTGGAAAGCCTGTCTGTATGTTACTCCGGTAATAAAATCCAACCAGACCTACTTGAGCGGTACCCTTACCTTATCACTGGGTCTGGTCGTTTTTGAGGCCGTTCTGGTCGACGATTTACTTCTGGCGGTAGAGGGCGGTGCCGCCGTCGTCTTACTGACGCTCTGCATGTATCTCGATGGTACGATATGACCTCCACGACCTGTTGACGAGTGAATGGACTAAAACAATGAATGAAAGGAAACTTCTACGTCATCTGTAAATATTAATAATTCATAGCTTAAAATTAGAAATCAAAATGAAATTTGGATTATTTAATGATTAAGGCACAATGGGGTCACAACAGCATTTCCTTTTCATTTTGGTCCATATTTTTCTGAATATATTGAATATTACTGATGATGGGGTTTCTCCTTTTTTCGAATGGCAAATTATCGCAAAAAGCAGTTTTATGCAATAAAAATTATGTCTGTTTAAGGAAATATTGGTATTTGTTGTCTAAACTAGTATCGAAAATATCAAATTTTATGTAAAAATCTGCTTTAAAGAGAGGACTATCAGCAAAGACAGGACGACCTCCTCCCCTCCCTCATCAAAAAAAATAATGCAGCATAGTACCCTGTTTCTTTTTCTTCTTCTCCTTGGTTGAAGTAATGCTGTCATCTTTGTCTGGTCTAGAGGGAATGAACAGAACAGAAAGAAATATTCAACCACAACAGTTTATTACAGCAGTCAAGGTGCTTCACGGACAGGGAATCCTCTGTGAAACACACAACCGATGATAAATACCGTCATACCTTGCAAAAGCTATTATGACTTGCCAACTGGTAGTCAACTGAAAATACTGTGTAGTCTAAATAGATACTTCTTGCTTGGATTGAATTATTACAGTTCCAGGAAACCAGACCTAATCATTACTTTATCAAGTGTGAATCTATTCAATTTCACTTTAGCCATCAAACACCTATATCCAAATGGAGCATGAAATTGTTATTCTGCTTAATGATATTGTTTTGCTTACATCACCGTACGATCTGTATCCTTTCACTATGTTCATTTTTTTTTGTGTGATTGTAATATTTAATCTTGTATAGTAATATTTCAAGGTTTGTCTGTTCTCTTTAAGTTCATATCATATCCGTTTTGCTACTTTCACTTTCTTGAAATAATTTCTTTCTTTTTTTTTAACAATTTTCTATCACCTCTTCAATGCTGAAACTAGCACTAACATTTAAACTGACTTATTAATGCTACTACAACACTACAAAGATATTAGATACATCTAGACCAAACTGACCTCACTCTGTCTGTACTTTGACCTTTTCCAGAAGAGATTAGCGCATCTTTCAAAGCCAAGCTATCTCCGAGATCGTCCGTAACATCTGATGCAACACTGCCCTCCATGTCTTCAAAGGCTAATTTCTTTGCTACAAATATAAAGACAAAAACTATATCTTTAACTCCCTCATCAACATGACGTCAGATTCTTAATTTTTCGATATCAAAAGCTGTCCAATGATCATTATCTGAAAATCTTCAAGGCCCTTTGTGAAGAGAGTTTATTAGTTTAGTAAAAAAACACAGGAGTGAGGATGCCCACAGAACTAGGAAGCACATTTGAAACCATATCCATGTTTCAATATGACTCTTGTTGGACTCCAGCATATATCAAGCCTTCTCTTTTCGCTGTGTTTTCGAGAATTTACGAGGCGTGTAACTGTCGCTTGCGACCTTTACTCCATACTGCTAAGTAACATCCCTAACTACCTCATCATCTGCAAACAGATACTGAGGCAGGTATTAAAGGCACCTTTCATCATCACTGCATTGCCATCACCATGAATAACAATGTTTCCCAGTGAAATGAACAGAGCTTAACTTCATTTCCTAATTCACAAAACAGAAATACTTAATCTACAGAAGACAACATGCTGCTCAACACCACAGCATAGTGAGTAACTCTGAATAGGTAAAGAGAATCTGGCTCCTGGCGGTGGGTATACCAACCAATAGCCTAATGATTATGGGGCCCAAACATTTTAACAGCTACTCCATACCTTTACCTTTTACTGTACTATTAATAATCATTGGAGTGGCACGATGACAATTTTCAAATGTTTCGTATCGTGAATTCCTTACCTGAAGACGTCACCGTGGATACTACATCCGCTGGATCGACCTTCCTTTGTTGGTGATGATCCCCATCGGGATCGGGCGATCCATTTCTTTTAATTGACATAGAAGGCACCTGGTCGATGGCAATCTTGGCCGCTGCTTCGACCGACCCAGTATCTCTGAAGGTAAATTCAAGACGGATATTAATCGTATTCTTATAGTCCAGAGTTAGTTTTTGTTTTTCTTTACTGCTGATCTGTCATTAGACACTAACTGAAATCGACCGATCAAATTAACTGTTCAAGCAATACCAGAAAGCCAAAAACGCTTAGTGATTCCTTGCCAAGTTTTACAGTATATGAGAATAGTTAATGAAAATTTGTGCAGAGTAGTTCAACTAATTTTTGCTTTTTATGTCATAGTGTTTACAAGAGTTGGCCTCTTTTGACTACGAATGTCCTTTGACCTCTGCGGAGAACACTACGGATCATGCATTCATCATGATGCATCCACATGCAGAGTATGATATTCATCTAAGCATCTACTCTTGGAGGTACAGACTTAACAAGGTTTTCTGACTTGAACTTCTGTTGACCGCAGGAATTTCATTTGTAATGTAAACACTGCGACTTGCCAACACCACATGGCGGAGTGTCAAGAAAACTAATCAACTCACCAATTAATGGGATGACAAAAAAAACTGGCTTCAGCTATCAACTCAATTAATCAAAATCAGGGATAACAGACACCAGGAGTGATCAGGGATAATATAGACACCATGGATAATATAGACACCATGGATAATATAGGCATCAGGGATAATATAGGCATCAGGGATAATATAGGCATTAGGGATAACAGACTCCTGGGATAACACAGACACCATGGATAATAATTAAATCAGGGATAACATAGGCACCAGGGATATTATAGGCACCAGGGATAACAGACTCCTTGGAAAAACAGACACCATGGATATTATATAAATCAGGGATAACATAGGCACCAGGGATAATATAAATATGGGTACTACTAACCTGAGCTGACCTTCTACTGCTGATGGTGCATGGCATATGACCTTAGCCGGGGACTTGACCATACCAGTCTGAACCATGACTTCGGTGGCTGTGGGGTCCAAACGACCTCCACTCGCATCCACCATCAAGATCGACTGATCCTTACTCCTGTTCACTCTTGTTTTTGTCTAACATATATCAAAATGACAGAAAAATATGATGCATAACAACAACTAGCATGTTTCACAAAATTCAATCTACTTCCTGTATGACATAGCAACAATTGCATCGCTGAAACTGAAAGGATCAGGACTTTGATTGTGGTTTTGAGTATGAGGGACACATGTCAACACATTATAAATGCTTACACTGCATAAGACCACATTGTTCAAAAGAGTTCCTTTTAAAAGTAGTAAGGAGCTGTGCTCAGGGTTTTTGTTAAGAAATGTAGTAGGTGGGTCAAGTTGAAAAGTAGGCGGGACTGTCTGTACGCGGACATGTGAGAGGGGTCTAAGGGGTGGGGGTGCCCCCCTCCCCTTTGCCGGAAAATTGCAATTTAAAAAGTCTCTAGATGCAAAATGGTGCAATATACAGCTGTTTGGTCAATGATATTGCCCCCTCCCAATCACCCCTTTCTTCTGTCCTATTTTTCTTTTTTTCTCAATTTTTTTATTAACACTCGGGTCATGGAGCCTTGGGAGGTAGCTATCACACCTGACCTGGTTGTGGGTATTTATTCCTCTCGATTATTTCCGTCATTTTTTTTTTTTTTTTTTTTTACTGAGCGTCGCAAAGTAGCCGGGTCATGTACGTGCAGTAGGCGGGTCATTTGACCCGGGTCCCGGCTACTAACGAAAACCCTGTGTGCTGAATGACCTACAATCATCAAGTACCACCATAACATGAGTGTTAGCTCAGTGGTTAATGCCGGTGCCTTCCAATTATAAGGTCCCCAGTTTGAGTCACTCCAAGATTAATGTATGTCGTCTAGTTACAGAGTTGTTGACAATTGACAATTCATAATCATGGGCGTTAAATATGAATCTAAGAGACTGACTTCGGTCAGCTTGCGGCTTTGATAAGCCAATGAGGCTTCTTCCCGAGTTCCTGCTTGCAGGAGGATCTAAAATACATACATACATACATAAAATCCATCAGTTAAAGGAACGACAAACATATGAAATTTATATAAGATATGTTTGGTCAAACAGAATTACACTTAAATTGATGACGTTGGACAAAGTTAAGGTCGACTTGTGGGACACAACAGTTGATAGGCTCTGTGTTCCTGTCACATATCTGCAAAACATGTATGTAATATGTTTAGGCTATTACCAGAACTACACTTCAAATGATGACATTAGAGTTCAACTGTGAAAGTGAAGAAAACTTAATACATTCAATCTGTGGGACCCAACGGTTGAAAGGCTTAGTGTCCCTGTCACATTGGGAATGTGTAAGACATTTTATATGGCAACAATACTAAAGGCTGCTTTAAAAAGTAAAATCATATGAATCACTGAGTCATACTGTAAGTACATTACCTTGTGCCTCCTTAAACTGCCTTCGTGTTCTGCATCTGACAGATCTAATGCTTGGCTTGGAGAGGGCTTCGGGGGAGACTGAGTAGTCAACAATGCAGATGAGGCATTACTAAGGGAACTGAGTGGCGTTCTGGTTAACAAAGGGTGATAAACAATACTTTACAATAACTGGTGTTAAACATGTACTGAACAATGGTTTGAAAAGGGAAAAAAATACATGAGAGAGTACCCGTGGGTTCATAGTAGGTCGTAACCATGGATTCCAGGTTTTTAGAGTTTGAAATATATGAGAATGCAATGGATCGAGATATGTTTCAGTCTTTTGGTCAAAGAAATAAAATAAGTTCAAGGGTTATATATATATATATATATATTTTTTAAATAGGTAAATTGTAGAAAGTCCTTACTGCTTACTGTGAAATGCAAACTTGCAAACTTTGATGCAAACAATTGTTCAACCTGACAGCACATTAAGAAACAAACAAGAGCTTACACAACTTGGCTGAATATTTCCTAGCGTGAAGTTTTTATTACGAATAATTGTTACAAAAACATTGGATCAGACGATTCCAATGAAGTGGTCCAAAACTGTAGGAACTTAACTTGCAACAACAACAACAAAATCAATTCTCATAATGGTAATAATTTACTGAATTACATTTCAGACATTTGATATGTATTGGAAAAGCACATTATTATTGACCTCCTGTACGGCCTACAGGCAGAAGCAGAATAAAGCTGTAGTACTGCACTCTACCTATGCCATCTAAATATGAAGCCAAGGAAGATTGGTTAAAAGTAATCTTTCTTACCGCCTAGGACTGTTTTCAAAGGTTGATGTACTTTTGCCAGTGGGACTGTAACTAGCCATGACTTTTCTAGGTGGAGTCCACG
>KN883099.1:172166-189973 GCA_000934455.1 Apostichopus parvimensis | reverse complement strand
TAATGAGAAAGTTCATACTACTGTGACACAGTATGAGATACCCTGTTGGAAGTATGGAGGTGTTCTTTCTGAGCCTGCTGACCTCATCTCTGTCATCAAACAGATCAAGAATCATCAGAAAGGTGGCAAAAATTTACTGGTCCATTGCAGGTAAGAACACCAGAGTGGAAACAGAAATGTTTAATCCCAGAACATTTCACATTCCTCTTTTAACTATTTAATACAGACTCATTCAGGATGTTCTCATTGAGGTGATTTAGTTTCCTATAAATGTCCCGGAGGACAAAAATTTCAATGGTTGAAAAATTTATTAATTTTTTATCTCTTTTTTTTCCTTTTTTGAGTAATGGTGTTGGTGCTACTGGTGTATTCATTAGTCTCTATGATCTGATGGATGTCATTAAAACCAAGAAGGAAGTCAGTGTGTTTGATGCCATAGAAGGAATGAGAAAAGACAGGGTGAACATGGTACTGACAAAAGTAAGTATATTTGATACATAGAGTAATGATGTTGGTGCTACTGGTATATCCATTACAAGTATCAATGATATAATTGTGTCACATGTAAGAATTAATGGTCAGGAAATACTGAATCAGTTTGTAGGATGACAACTAGTCTCTAGAATTCTGTACATTTGATGAGGTCAATATGCTTCTTTTCAATGTTAGCTCCAGTATCTATTCATCTTTGATGCTTTGTTGGAAGCCATGTTGTCTCCAGACTCTCAGATGTCATGTGATCAACTCAAGAAACTTGACCTGTCAGCAATGAAGGAGAAATGCAAGAAGGAATTCCAGGTAGGTGTATTACTGAATGATGATTAACAATAGATTGTTTTAAGTGTAATACTAAATATGTTGTATCACTATATGATGTATTAATTAATGTATGTTGTATAACTTAGTGGTGTTCTACTTTGTGCTGTATTAATATGTCAGTAATTTGGTATTCAATTAGAAAAGTAGGCAATATTACATGATGAGTATAGTCAGTGTGTATTAAAAAATCTAAAAAGAAATACTGCATGAATTTGTTTAGATTTTGCAAGAAACTACCAAACATCAGGAGGACTTGGCAACCCTAGCAGGAAATTCATCTGAGAATAATCATAAGAACAGGTTCCCTGATCTCCTTCCAGGTGAGCTACTCCCATTAAATTTTAGTTATGTAACAAAAAATATGTGTATAACATGGAATAAAAAAATTTAGTTATTGATGGTAGGTTATTTACATTATTGAAAATTTCCATATTACTCTTTTACAGTGGACAAATTCAGACCAGTCTTGAAATCCCCAGGCAACTTATTTGGTTCCAATGATTACATCAATGCTACTTTTGCCAAGGTTTGTGTTTAATGTTCGGTACCTATCTGGTCTCTTATTACTTTATACCTAATCTAAAAGCAACTGATTTTTATTTTGTGGAAACATTTCTTATATGCATTCGAAAGAATGATTGAAACTTCTCCTGCAAGATGTGGAACCTTAAAACATATGTAGATACTGAGTTATATTTTTTCATTGTATTAACAAAATGTTTGAATTGTATATTTCCCAGATTGCTCTAACTAATAATGGCCATTATACATACATATTTTCAGGACATTTCACAGAGGGGGTTTATAATAACCCAATCACCTCTAGCCTCAATCGTAGAAGACGTTTGGAGACTGGTCTTTGATTATGACTGTAAATGCATTGTAATGTTGAACACCATAGATGATTCTGATGAGGTAGGTGTCTAATAAGAACCATGTTTTGCACAGCTAAGTGTTTGAAGCCTGCATAACATTTGAGTGTTAATCAAGAATTGCATTAACACCAATATCACCTGACTTACAATAACTTAAACAGCTTATGCAGAGAATATATTGATAAAATAATAATTGATAAATTTCATCTTGCTACACACAAGCTCACATGAATTACATTTACATTGAATTACATGAATACTATTTAAATACAAGAGCTTACATTTATCAATACTTAAACCACAAAGAATATGCACAAACTTTAGAATTGTTTTCCTAACTGAAAAAAAAAATTGTCCTGCATGTGTGAAGTCTGCTGATTGCAATTTTAGTAACACTAACTCACAATTATTTGTTAAGTTGTAACAGCCTCATTTGATATGTACTACAACTTACTTGATGTTTAAGGGATAGTGTCCGAGAAAGATAAAGAGGGAAAGAAACTATTGGCACAAATGCATATCCAACCTCTTTGGTCACCAATCATCTAAAGTAACTAAGTAGACAATTCAAAACATTTCTGCTCTTCCAAACTCAGTTTACAATTTCCTAGTCATTCTTGACATTTAAATCCTTGAGTGGTTGATTTTTTAACTAAGTAGTCGGGTTTTTGCTACATTGAAGATTGTTGTGCCTTTTGGAAGTATTTGTAAAGGACCTAAATCATAGGACTTGCTTTTTTTTCAAAATTAGTTACTATTCAACACAAAGAGTACTCACTTGGCTTTAAGGATGTTGTGAAGAAGAATGAGAACCACACCTTAAGCAGATAATGCCGTAGTTTTGTTGAAAACATCTCAAATGAAATACATAATACTAAAAATTTATGGTAAGTAATAATGATAGGGTGACACTACAAGCTGTGTGAGAGGAGCGTTTCCCGGGGGAGCTGTGTTTTTTTTATTAGTATTACTCTTTCCTTTATATTTAATGAGTAGTTTAATAACTTCTCTCCTTTCTGTTTTACAGTCTCTAACTGTTTACTGGCCTAATGTCCACAATGCAGCCACTTCTAATGGCCTGATGACTGTGATCTGTAAGAAGATTGAAGAAAGTGATGTGTTCACCAGGAGACAGTTTGAAGTCAAACATAAAAGATCTCAGGTATATAACTAGTTAGAACAATAATTATGTTCTGTTGTTGTGTGTCAATATCACGGTATCATTTGCGTATTTTGTAGCCAAAGAATACTTTCACATAAAATTCTATTTATTACGACTCATTCATATAACAAGCAGTACGTGATGGGTGTGCATGTCTGTGTTCAGCAGTTTGTTTTTTGCCCACTGTCAATAGGAACTAACTGTAAGAGACACGTTTTCATTACTCTGAACAACTAAATGAAAAATTTGAAATTAATTAAACTTGGTCCTTCAAATTTGGTCATTATTTTCCAATCAGTTTTCTATGGTTGATTTTATACTTATTTCTTTTACATTTCTCTATAAACTTTTGAAGGAGTATTCCCATTGCAGATAAAATATAATACCTCGCTCAACTTTAGCAAACTTTTAACTTCAAACTTCATCAGGCATATCTTGTCACATTAATTTCACACATTTACATTTAATTGACAAATGCATACACTTATGTTTAATGTTTCAGAAATCCCTTTTGGTGGATCATTTCTCCTTCCATGGATGGCATGGAAATAAACCTGATGTGCATAAACTCAGAGAATTCATCAAATACACCAGAACTAAAGGCACTGGTCCAGCTTTAGTACATTGCATGTATGTATCATAGTCTATTAAACTGAATCATTGTAAACCCTCAGAGAATTTATCAAAATACATCAGAACTAAAGGCTCCAGTCCAGTTTAAGTACATTGCATTTATATATATCATAGACTGTTAAACTGAATCATTGTAAAAACTCAGAGAATTCATCAAGTACATCAGAACTAAATGCTCTGGTCCAGCTGTAGTTCATAAACACATTATGGTGTTGATCTAATAAACAAATTTATTCCATGATAATTGATCAACTGTCTGTCTTTCCCTTCTCTCCTCCCAGTAATGGAGTTGGCTTGAGTGCTGTTTATGTCACAGTAATCTCTGAACTAGAGAGAATTGAAAAAGAGGGCGCTGTTGATGTATTTCAAACTTTGAATCAACTACGGAAGCAGTGTCCTAAGGCAGTCCAGACACAGGTTTGTATAAGATGATGATTGGATTGTCACTTAACTGAATCTACCTACTGACATATGACATTTATGCTATTGTTAAACCTGCTGTAAAAGGGGGGGGGGTGGGGGGTAGTGAATTAAACTTATCTGTATTGTAGAAACAGATTACCTTAAACTGTACCTTTGCTAGATTAGGTATATTGGTGTACTCCATCATAAATGTATGTGACATATTTATACATAAATATCAATCTCATTATATGTGACATGGTTTGTGACAATGTTAAGGTATATTGATGTACTCTATTATATATATGTGACATGGTTTATATGAATATATGTATCTCAATAAGTGTGACAATTTTCATTTTATTGATTGATTGGGTTCAATGTGACCATGATCATCCTTAGTGATATACCCCTGACTAGGACATGATAATGAAAATCATTAATGGTATTGATTTGACTGATTCGTTTGTAGCTAAGGTTGAAAATGAGTTCACATCATGAGGTCAATACATAACTTAGAGTAAATGTGGCTGTGTAGGCATATTGTTGCATTCCACCTTAAGTAGATGTTTATCTGTAAGTTGTTCATTTTCCTTTCATTCCCAGGATGAATACATTCTGTGTTATGAGCTTCTTAGAGATCATCTTAACAATCCAGAAGAATATGCTGTTGTCTTCTAAGATGGAGCTGGATTAAATGAAGACTCTATAAACTATAGAACAAGATTAGATCAGTTGTGACCATTATTTCATGCATTGATATGCTATGTAGCTGTATATCAAAGGAGAACAATTCATTGACTATTCCATAACAGGAATATTTTATTTCTTATAAAACTAAATTTATTCATTTTGTGGATTCTAAGATGTTTTAAAGATTAAGAGTCAATTGTCAGTATTCAAATAGGAACCATCTAAACAACTCAGTATCTTTACAAAGTTTTCAATAAAAATGAAAAATTCAAATTTATTTCTGTGAAAGATATCATGAATGTGTTCCTACTTTTTATATAATTGGAGGGCAATAGTTTTTTTTTAGACGTTTGATGAGAAGTTGTTAAATTTAATATTCAGACAATCTCCAATGTATGGCCTTGCAAAACATGGTTTGTAAAGTAGAAATCATGTAAATACGATTTCCAAAATTGTTTGGGGAAGACATTTGACTGATGTAAACTACATTTATGAGGAATGATTTAGTTTTTGTGAAATTAAAAGCACAAGTTAAAAGGTGTTGTAGCATTCCCTGTAGCTAATTGTATTCCTTTATATGTTGATAATCATGAGGACTGCACATTCTTCACATTCAATAGAAATTTATCAATACTCAAGATTCAGGTTTGACAATATTGTGTTGAAAAAACATTTTTAATGGTGTTAGTGCTGCCTCATGTAAATTAAATCTTTTTTAGAACAGGACAAAAGCAGTCATTTCTTCATTCCCAAAAAGCAGAGACATGGCTGTAACTCAAATGAAACATGATTAAAAAGTCTGGATTTCCCTGTCACAACGGATAGTCATTGGCAATTACTCCCAATATGCTAGAAATTCAAGAAATGGTAACTCAAATCCAACTGCAATATACAGTTTGTGCCTTTTTAATACTGTAAAGACACAATGTGGTATATTCAGGAACTTTACTTTATGTCTTGGAAATGTCTTGGAAATGTTAAGCATGAAAAAAGCTTTGTGTTTATAGTAATGACATGTTATTAAAGGCTGTGTTAGAAACACAACTTATGTAAAATATTATGGTTGGGAGTATGGTTACAAAGAAGGAGTGGAAATGAAAATAGGTTAACCAAAATGGAGGTATGCTAAAAGTGATCTGCCCAATCATGAACACAGAGTATTAGTATTAGTGTTTAATTATACTTGTTCAGTGGAATTTCAAACTCTACTGGCCATGGTGTGATAGTGACAGCCTCTGCTGCAATCTTGAGGTAAATAAAGGAGGCTCATAGAGGAGCTACAGCATGGAAGATTCTTAGCAGTATTGATAAAAATACAAGATCAGTCAGAGAGAAGAAAGTAATTAAGTAAACATACTGGAAGAGATCAACTGCATTGACCAATTATTAAGACCAACAGGAGAATGATCCATAACAAACCAAACTAAAAAGACTTCGAAAGCTTCAGGATGTAAAACAAATTATGTACAGAAATCATTTCCTTTGTGAGTAAACTATAACACCTAAAGAGACCCTACTGGTAAATATAAAATCAATAAGCAGTAATGTTAAGTGAGGAATTTATTCACAATTTTACAGCACCAGATATGTTATGTAAATGAAGAGATTTTTAACTACATAAAACATCCATCATCACAAGAGTAAGTAGCATCATCAGCACACAGCGATACTTTATTCCTTTTACTTTAATAACAAAACCATGTACCCTGGTTCAGTTGATGTAAATAGTCAGATATACACAGAGATTATTACAAGGTTTGAGGTTTTTCCTATTATCAGTTATTGTTAATTTTACAACTTCTTGGTTTTATTACTATTATGTTCTTATTGAACAGTGCTTTACATATATATCTTCATTTTTACTGTAATTAATGCTAGAAGTGTTGTAGGGAGGCAGGTTTGAGGTTTTTTCTCCTATAAACTTTATTTTCACTTTAAAACTTTTTATGTGTTTATTATTTTCATATTCAACAGTGTATTGACATATTGATTGATGTGATGAAGGGTTAATTGAGTGGTTTAACATTATATCTTCATGTTTACTGTAAGTTGTTAAAGCATGCTAGTAGGCAGGGGAAAGGGGGAGGGGCATTGGGCAAGGCAGTATTATCAGTTCATAACAACAAGCAATAGTTACAAAAGATATTGTGTATGTAATCATTTGATAATAACTTTCCATAGAATGTATGTTGTGCATTAAAAATGTGTGATTGGAGGAAGTGAAAATGAAAATACGGTTACCAAGCTTCAAGCCAAAACTTTCAATTTATCATCCCAATTATGAACACGGAAGTGACTATTGAACAGTGTGCAAGTTGTTGTGATGAGGGCTATTGGAGAGTTCGAACGGTAAATCTGAAATTATTGTCTGTTGTTAATGAAGGCTACTAAAGGGGATGGAAGGGGGAGAGGGGGTGTAGTATCAGTTCATCACAGAAATTTCATAGCTAGAACAGTTGTTTGAGAATATGTAATCTTCTGATAATAACTTTCCATAGACTGTATCATTTTGTGCATTATGCACATTAAAAATATGTCCGACGTTCGTGTTAGCATTTATAAAAACGTTATTTGACTACTTACTCAGATTTGAATACAAGCAAAGTAAACCTGGATATCTCCATTGTTTCATCTGGTTTCTTTACAGAATGTCTGTGTTAGTTTTGTTCTTTCAACTTTCGTTTTATTATTAAACAATGTTCAACTAGTCATGATACTGAGTGATAAATTACTCAGCAATTTAGCAACAATATCCAGCAGTAATGGAGTTTACAGCTCTACACCCAAGGTAAGGTCTCCAGCTAGTCCAGAAATGCAAGCTATATTGTTCGTCTGCTCAGGAAAATGTAAGACTAACAACGTCATAGCTGTTATAACAGCAGAGCTGATGAAATTACAAGATAACCTGTTCCTTTCAACAACAACGAATATGTGCCAAATACCTATGACACATTAACACAGATTTTTCCTCCCTTGCTGATAAAACCAGAACAGCGGTGGTTTATTATTGTTACTCGTTGATAAATTCACTTTTACCAATTTGAGCAAAATATATTACTTCATTTAACTGCACGAAAAGTCACTCCATTAAATATTCTAGTGAATCGGTTTGGAGTGATTACAGAGAGCCAGCAGGGCAGTGATTTCGGACACATTCTTAATGAGCATATATAACGTAACATTGCTATTTTCAAGTTCGACCATGGCAGCAAGGTTACTTTTCATCTAATCTTTAAGATGGAAGTTATCGTGTTTATCATACTTGTTATACGTCGGCTGCTTCATTGTTGACATTTTACTTCTACAGACAACAATAACCCACCCACTTACTGGTGAACTTATACGCGGTAAACCGCATATGAATTTACTGAACGTTGTACTATTGGAGTTATAAAGCTTACAATGTATTCAGACGTTCACCTGTATTTGACCTAAATCTTTGACTTCTGCATGAAACAAAAAGATTCTAACTTAATGGGATCAACAAAGTAACCAAGTTTATGAATTCCACTGGACATTACTTTGGGAGTGATATACTTTGGAACTACATACTAAGTAAAGGTGATGTCCAGCCAAGCATTACATTTGAATTGATTGTGTTTACAACGCGTTTAGGTTAAGCTTCGCTTAACATAAAATGACCTTCAATCTCCGTCAATTTTACACGGTTAATTTCCTGAATACAAAATGGATCTATGCAGCCTACCAAACATTAAGCACAATGAAGGTGTATCTATTGAGTTACAGTATTTAGAAACATCTGTCATCATGACTCTCTATCAATTTATAATGATGGGACATCCCAAAGATTTAACTAAACAAAACACCGCAAAACACCTTTCAAAGATTAAGAATCACAAATCATTGCGCTTTCGAATCTCTGCGAGCTATTCAAATAGGCTATATAATATCATACAAGTTACAAATATAAGCGATATGGAGAAGAAGCTCATGTAGAGTTTGTTAAGTCTGATAACATACGCCACTCTTACTGAAAGCCAGTAGTCTGTTCCTCTTAACTACGTATGGATTATTTTAGCGATGAAAATAAAACAAATCAACTTAGATGATTACGCATCTACGTAGGTGGAGTAGCTATCTCGATATTATAAAGACAATGTGCTCGAGTGTGTCTATGAAACTACTGCAATATTGGTGAGCCATTCTTGCAAGATTGACACTGAGATTGATCTCCGGGAGGGGTAGATTATTTTCAGTGTTTCGGTTTATCTTTTAACCGAATACTCTGGTAAAGTAAAATATTGCAAAATCGGTTGTCGGAAGAAATTGTATGAATGAAAACTTTGTTGAAGTCTCAAAGTTGTCAAGAAATAACTAAATGAATTATATCTTAGTACTAACCATGTAGTGATTATATCGAATTGTTTACTAGTGTTCTTATATTACCAAGGTATATTGACCATCGTCTACTGTTTACTCAAACGAGGACATGGTTCTATGAAACATTGAACTCGATTTAAATATGCCACTGAACAATACAGACTCGAGCAAGTTGATGTCTTTCCGAGTTTTGTAAGGACGCCCTCTATTATCCGTGTTGCTACCATAGTAACTTTTCATAAGTAACTTTTCATTAGTAGTAACATTATTGATGCTATGCATTACACTGGATCTTTATGACAATTATTAACTTTTTTGCTTCATTTATTATAAACTTCTATGCATTGGCGATTTCCTTTCTCGAAATTTCAACACGACATAAAAAGTCAACTATTTCGATGAAACAATGGCAACTTTTACATATTTGTGAACATTCCAAATTAATAGCCGCAATTACAATACAAAGTGAAATTAAAAATTAAATGTTTAAAATTTCGAGATTAAACATCTTCAAAGATCCGATTATAACAGGTGTTAAAATAATCTAGAAAATACCTGCTCGCATTTCTGTAAACAGTCTGGAATGGTAATGTCAATTTACAAATTTAACAACGAAAGAATGCTTCCCTTCTTAGTTCCCATTGGGGCCCCATGTGTATGGTGCCCCAGGAACTCATGAGATGTCGGACAACTGTGAAAATGTCAAAGTAAACCACAACCGATAATTATGCAAAATATGGCCTAATTCAAGTATCAGTGGTTTGGATACAAAGTTTAAGCTACTTTATTTTTACAACAACACTATATTAGATTGAAAATGAAAAATAAGCTCATTCCTAAGAACTTTTTTTTTAAAGAAAATACGATGAGCCTAGAATTTGTTGGGATAAAGAAGCTTAGCGAATTGCATTGCGTCACTGAGGGTCACTCAGTGGATGGTGGGGGGTTAGGGGTAAACATGGACTTCCTTAGAAATATCATGGGTCGTTAGTTCGTGCGGCTGATTCGTATATGAGCAGAAGCAAATGTATGATCCTTGCACTCAGAACTTTACTTGATCCCACTGAAACATATTTATTCCATTATTTCTAGGTCCGTGCGAAAAAAAGAAGCTTAGATTGTGATACATGGATTCAAAAGAAGCTGATTAAGTAATTAGGCAGTAAGCGGGCATAGTAAGTTAGGCATTTCACACTCTCACATTTGGGAGCATCCAACTTTGACACCACACTATACTATGTAGAACATAGAACTGATCGTCCAATAACGTCATTCTCCCCCTTTTCAGTTCTTTGCAGTAGAATGAACAAATATTGTGGAGGTTGTGAAGCGTGACTTACAAGGTCATGTCGATCTCACTTCTTATTCAGTAGAACACGAACTTCCTCAAAGTGTGGCTAGCGACTGAGTACATATAACACCTTTATGCGAAAAAGTAACTATTTTGTCAGATATTTTCTGTTGAATCACAGATATTATCGTTGCATACGTGACTTATGCTGGCTTGCCAGTGCAAAACTTTACAAGAATATTTCACTACAGCAGTACCGATGCTTAAAGGTTGAGCTGTACTAAACATAACACCATGTTTACTAACTTCGATATTACGCCAAGATTCCTTTTCACGGTACTGTTTGCTTGCAATAACCTGAAACCAAGCAAAACCCAAGGTACGTTATTCGGGATTTACACTGGAGAAAAAGTACAAAGTTTGTTGATGTGAGCCAGTCACAAGACACGTACGGGTATCAAGAACAGATATAGGCATAGTCCTATAGTCAGGTTAGGCTATGTAGGCTACAGTCATAGAGCAGAATATGAGTCTTATATTCTGCCCTATGGTAACAGTAGGCCGGTTGTGTGGTACATCACCTTTTGTAGCCTAAAGTCAATATTGGAAAAAAAGCTATAGGTCTTTGATAAAACATTGTGCTGTATTATACAATACAGATAAAATGTATTGAAAGTCTTGTTCAGTACTTCATCCAATGCAAGGCACTTGTTATCCAAGTTCATAGCATATGCTAGGACTATGTAGTTCTAAAGTTCTTAACTATAGTTGGGGTCTACTCGTGTTGTGCTGATATTGCCACGTGTGCTGACTCTTTAAGCTTCAGTCAGTCTAACATGGTGGTCATCAACCCAGGGATCATCATGATCAATCCCTAGCAAATGGTCAACAGGTAACACAGGGTCTCTCCTAAAGAAGAGATAGAAAGGAGAATAACGGGTCGAGGAATGGGGGGTCGCATTATAGGCATAAACAAGTTCTGGTAAATGTGCAGTCCAATTATTTTTCTTGTCAGCAGTTAATGTTCGCAGTCGATCATGCATAGTGCTATTAAATCGTTCACATTGTGCATTTCCTTCTGGATGGTAAGGAGTGGTCCTGCTCTCTTGATATTGTACATCTTACATAACTGCTCTTTGACCTTTCCTTCAAAGTTGCGTCCTTGGTCACTGTGTAAACTTCTAGGCGCACCGTTGCGCACAAACCAGGTCCTTACTAATGTTCTAGCCACGTAACTAGCCTTCTGGTCCCTGATCGGTATGGCCTGTGTGAACTTTGTGCAGATGTCCATCAATACAAGAACATTTTCATATCTACCTGAACTGCGTTCTAGTACCGTAAATAGTTAGCAAGTATGTGTAGGGGTCGCTTTGCGCTTAGAGTTCCAGAGGTAGAGTGAGTAGTCTTACCTGCCTCTGCGAATATCATTAAAAGATTATTAACATATCCTACTAATTTTTTCCATACTTTCCAAGGTAAGTTCTATGTGTTTTAGAATGAATCAAGCCGTCTGGGTTGTGCAAACGTTTAGTGTCACCTCCGGAACAAAAGAGACTGAAGGTTTACAATTTATGTTTTATATGTGATAATCATTTGAAATATGAGTGCTACAGAAAAAAATTCAACCCAATGGTTACAACAAGCGCTTTTTAAATGCCCATATTTGCTTTACCTGACATTTACCGTACCTATCTTTTATAACATAATAATATTGTTTTATGTATTCATTCACTTGTTTCACTAGTTGTACGGGTCGTTGACCTCCATTCTCTGCTACTTGGCATACATGTTTTTAATAGATCAGCGTTTTATTAAAGATTTTATGAAAATACATTGAGATTAAGTGTTAACTTACTTTGTTAACTTTTTTGTTAACTTACTTATTAGCAAAAAAGCCTTTACAACAACTTGTTAACATTTGTGTCACCTCCGGAACACATGTAAAATGTCAACGTCACCTCCGAAACGCGTAAGTGGAAAAACTCCAACTTTTGCGAAAATGCATGGAATTTGGGGGAACTTGCATTGGATATTAGCCCTCTCTATGAAGACTTGATTAAGGGTGTTTAATGTGACATACTCTTTTTTTTAAATAGATTATATTTCATAAAAAATAAGAAAAAATGCTTGATTTTCCAATAAATTGTTACTTAACATGGACAGTATGAATAATTTTTTGCAAAATCACTTACATATAATCATATAGATCAAGTGGGAGAGCACCCTCTTTATCCTCAATTCCATGAGTAATTTACTAGAACTACTTTCAGGGCAGATATTTGCTAGTCAGTGCTACCTGATTTCCTTGTGTTGTTCAGCTACCAGTGCTTTACCATGTTCATTGGCCATTGAGCTGTATGCATAGTTAAGTTAATTAAACAGTGCATACATACAACACTGTACTACAGACTCATAGCAGTTCTCCACTGAATTGGTTTTCCTTTAATAACATATGATGGGTTAGAGCCACTACAGCATTGCTGCTCTGGTTTCCACCTCAAATTGATTTTGGGACCATTTTGGTCCCACACATTCTTCCAGTTCAGCTTTGTTCTGGATTTTTCTGGTAATACTCGCTTTGAACAATTTATAGAAATATAAACACATTCTGGTTGTTTCTTGCATCTAATGTGCAGTAGTTATTATTTTATTTACCGTAAAGTGCAGTTAAAGTTGTAGAAAAATTGGGACCATTTAGGGAAAGTTCTTCGAAACGCAAATAAGACAAAACTAATACTCTAGACCTTTTTGGGTCTTAAAATATAATACACAATATTTGTTGTATCCTAACAAATGTAGGCTATCAGGGCCTGAAATATTTGAGGCCCAATTGGTAAGATGGGCCCAGATTTCATTTCCACCTTTATTGCATTCTGGGAATAATTATTTTTGCCCAATATTTTGGGATCATTTGGGCCCACACTTTTTGGGGGTAAATTTATCTTTGAGCCACTTTTTTTTTAGGCCAAAATATTTTTGGGACCATTACCTTGAAAAATGTTATCTTTATGGGAGGGACCAAAACTTTAAAATTGTAATAACTCCACAACCTTCAATCAGATTATATCCAAACTTGGAATGTATTTGTTGGTTTAATAGCTCTGGTACATGTACATGTGGGCATAAATATTATGATATTGGTTGGTGACATACAGTTTTTCACTTGACTATTCCCAAAGCTTGTTGGGCTATTGTTAAGACTTTGGTATTATTAAAGGGGAAATTAAAAAAAATGCTGTCAATATCACCTACTATGAGATAAACAGTATCTTTGAACTGAGCCCGTTCATGGTTCCTTAATGATTTGTAATTGCAAGTGACAACAGAAAGTTCCTTAGATTAAAATCAACAGCAGTGGCACTGCCAGGGGGGGGGGAGCTAAACAAAAATTGTGCCCCCAGGTGCCCCCCCCCCCAGATGCGATTTGTAGTGTTAAAAAATTACTCCAACAAAAACTTTTTTACAAAGGACGAAACGTATTATGTTCTGCAGAAAAACTTCTTTCCACCGACCATCACAATAACCAGCTGTTTTCTCACTAACAAGGTCACAGAGGCCCCGGCGTGAATTATAGTGCATAAACTTAATTACTACCCTGCATGACTTTTCAACACTCTAATTTAAAAACATTATCAAAGCAAAAGGGTTAGTTTCCATTTTTTGTATAACTTTTTTGAACGCCTCAATTAAAATCGTAAATATCAGACAGAATAAGCCCGAAAATTCTTGAACAGAAAGTTACTTCAAGTTGCAAAATATGGCACCAGATTGCATGTAATGACCCTCAATTAATCAAAAATTTTCTCCCCTAACACCCTTCCTCCAGGACCGCATTCACTAATAAACATTGTGCCCCTAATTAAGGCTGTTCCCTCCCTGTGCCCCCCCCCCAGATTGAAATGTCTGGCAACGCCACTGATCAACATCAAAAACCTTCTCTGTTAAAGTTGCTTTATCATGGTAAATACAGATGGGCCTAATGTATTGAACACAAATTGTGTAAAGACTTGTTTACACTTTTACAGTATATATTATGGACTGAACCACAGGTCAGCAAAGTGTAGCCTCAAGACTTTCAAAAGCCTGTATACTTTAGCCTGTACAACATAAAATATATAGGCTACACTTTGGGTTGTTAGTTTAAAGGATCTACTTGTGCTAGTCTATTTTAACATACTGTAACAGATGGACAATACCTATGTAGAATTTTTTTAAATTTTTTTTATTTCCCATTTTTGTCACTGAGTATACTACTGTAGAGTACATCAATCCTTAAATGTGAACTAAATTTCACTACAGCTAAGCAGATCAATTTAGTGTCAATTAATCTCTGGACACCTAAGACACAATCAATTTCGCAGCTTGGTTTTGTATAGACTATCGGAAGCAAGGTAGAGGCAAGTATATCGATCAGTGTTACAATAGTCAAGATGAGATATTACAAGACCCAAGAACACATGATTTACAACTTTTGCAATCAAGTAACTTATGAATTTGTCTGATTTTGTTAATGTTACCACTAGCAATCCTGCATTTCTCAGAAATATGTTTTTTCGGAGACAAGTTAGTGTCAAGCTGACACCCAATAGTTTAACGGAGTCAACAACGTCAACATTAGTATCACCCACCAAAATAGACGTTGTCTCAGTCTTTTTGTTATAGAACTGTCTATATATTTATATATTGTATCAAGCACACCCAAGTTTCAGAGAAATTGTTAGAGAGTTGGTCAATCTGTTTCTAATTCCATTAAAAGATAAGATAATATTTTGTCACATAAACCAGCTATCATAAATGTGTCTTGACCTGATTGTTATTTTCTTGATTTTTTTTTTTTTTCCAGTGGACTGCAGTAACTATCCTTGCTTCAATGGAGGTACTTGTATGCCTGGGCCCCCAGATATGTGCAGTTGTCCATCAGGATTCGTTCAGCCATTTTGTGCAAGAAGTATGTACTGCCATTCTAAACTTGTATCATATCTTACATCATCTTTATCTTGCTTTATGTTCCTTTTTGATGTTATTATAAAATTTATGGTATTCTCATTTGAAAATGAACATGTTGAAAATTACTTGTGCTGTTTGTTTAACCTCATTTATCATCACACATTTATTTATGATTAACTGCGACATTAGGCCCAAGACACTACTGCATATATGCTAGTGTCTTACGTATAATAATGTTAGGAAAGTCAAGTAAAGCCTAGATTTACTTCGCTCCTCTCTTACCTGTCTCCCACTCCACTATTGCACTTTCCTATCTACCTAACTACACATTTGGAATATTTTAGCACTGCGCCCTCGCTCCCTAGGCACCGCCCACTAACTCCTCCTTCCGAATCTACCATCCAGGAAGAAACACTACATTTTTGTGAACAAAATCTTTTCAATTTTTCGAACACTTTTTGGATAAGTTTTGGGACATTTTCACAGATCTGCGGATCCTAGAAGACATTACCAACACTTTCTTAGAAGCACTGCTTAAGTATCCTTTTAAATTCGATCTTTTCACTATTTTCTCATGCCCTTTCTGAACACGTTTTAAGACCATATACATGTTACTGTGGGTACCAGATGTGCGACTTTCGTAGTCACGCGAATCTCGGTGCTGTTGTTTAGCCTAGACAGTGCTTAGGCCCTCCTGAGCCGTTTTTTGCGACCACCTAGGCGGTGGGGACACCTGTACCCGTTTTCTAGACGTGTTTGTTTTTTTTTGCCATAACACTAGGCTCGGTTTTTGTACGATAGGATACGACCTTTGCACGTTAGGCTAGAGTCTAGTCCTCAAAAAAAAAATTATATTAATTTTTCTACGAGGCTAGCCCCTACTCCTATCCCTTACAGAAAAGACGAGCTTGCCGCATGCTTGTAGGGAGCTTGCAGAATCATGCTGGTTGCAAGCATGCAGCATGCTTGCAATTGGAACAATTGCAAGCTTCAAGCTATGGCAATATGCTTGCAGTGGACTAACAAATTGAGCTTACGCATGTGTGCGCGAGCTTGCAGCATAGTTGCGCAAGCTTGCTAATGGATGATTGCACAAGCTTGCAGTATAGATGCACAAGCTTGCCAATAGATGATCATGCAAGCTTGCAGTAAAGTTGCGCAAGCTTGCGAATATATGATTGCGTAAGCTGACCATTTCCCTGCTGCACGTTGAAACAAGCTTGTGACGATTGCAAGCTTACCGCATGCTTGCAGTTGGAACAAATGCAAACAAGCGCAAACTTGTGTGAGCGAGCGCAAGCGCGCCATGCTTACATTATGTTGCGATCTTCTGCACGCACTGGACAATCTAATATAGGATTTGTGCAAGCTTGTGCAAGCTGGCGCAAGCTTGTTTTTATTTGGCTGTCAAACTGCATTTTAATATATGATTTTGACAATCCAACAAGTTTTAGATGCTCTTTTAACTCTTCCATGTGTTGTTAAATTTACACAGAAGTTAAGACACGACAAATAACATTGTTTAAGTCTCTTTGCTATAACAAAATCTGTATTGAAAACAATCTGAAGACAGCTCAAAAGAAAAAAAAAACAAAGAAACATGAACTAATTAGCCTTTTTGGAGTTCAACCCCCTTCTAACTGTGGCACATTTGCTGTTTATAATGGAATTCATTTCCTTTTCTATAAGGGCAGGTTTCCCATCTGTTTGTTTGAATTTCTTCAAAATGTAATCTGCAAAGAGACCAAGAAAGAAAAATAATGTATCATTTTTTATTCCGTTTAAAGAGACACAAAACATAACATCTTCAAATAACAGTGACGACTTACTGAACAAGTCCCTCATAGTTATAAAAATAAAAGGTTTAAGAAAGCTTATCTTTGGAAGGCTGTCAATTTGTTTTAAATTGACATGAGTTTGAAAGTTCTTAAATCTGATAAAGTTGAATCATGAGAAAAGCAGTCAGATCTCTACTTAGTTATCAATACCCGTGTAGAAATGTTAATCTTTCATTTCCCATTTTGGTCAGGAGAGTACTACTGTAGAGTACATCTAAATGTGAACTAAGTTTCACTACAGCTCAGCAGATCAATGTAGTGTCAATTAACCTCTGGACACCTAAGACACTATGTTTATATATTGTATCAAGCACACCCAAGTTTCAGAGAAATTGTTAGAGAGTTGGTCAATCTGTTTCTGATTCCATTAAAAGATATGATAATATTTTTTTCACATAAAGCAGCTAGCATAAATGTGTCTTGACCATTGATTTTGACTGAATAAGCATTTTCCTTCTTGCCAGTGGACTGCAGTAACTATCCTTGCTTCAATGGAGGTACTTGTATACAAGGGCTTCAAGACATGTGCAGTTGTCCAGCAGGATTCTTTCTGCCATTTTGTACAAGAAGTATGTACTGACATTTTTTTCCTAAACTTTTATCATATCTTACATCATCTTTATCTTGGTTTATGTTTCTCCTGATGTTATTATAGAATGTATGGTATTTTCAGTTGATAATGAACAGGTTGAATTTTACTTGTGCTGTATATCCTCATTTATCCTCAAACATTTATTGATAACAAAAATTTAACATTAGGCCCAAGACAATCAAGAATGCAAGCCGTACACTACCCTTTGGTAGGG
>KN883099.1:140472-153772 GCA_000934455.1 Apostichopus parvimensis | reverse complement strand
TCTCTGCAATGACTTGTTAGATATGGAACCTACAACAATAGACAACTGTCCTGATGATATAACAGTGACTGCACCGGTAGGAGCAGCAGCTACAACAGTAACCTTTATCTCTGCAATTATTTGTTAGATACGGAACCTCCAACAATAGACAACTGTCCTAATGATATAACAGAAAATGCACCGGCAGGAGCAGCAGCTACAACAGTAACCTTTTTCTCTTTATCTCTGCAATTATTTGTTAGATACGGAACCTCCAACAATACACAACTGTCCTGATGATATAACAGTGACTGCACCGGCAGGAGCAACAGCTACAACAGCATTTTGGACACCACCAACAGCTACTGACTCATCTGGAGCATTTACACCAACTTCACCTCAAAATAGTGGAGACTCTTTTACCATTGGATCCATACAAGTTACTTACACAGCAAATGATGGTGCAAACAATTTTGCCTTCTGTAGATTTTTTGTCACTGTTGTTGGTAAGTATCTCTTCTTATTATAATACTAGTGCAAGATAACCTTTAATTCACTGATGAGTCTTTATGCAGAAAATGCAGCATGAAACAGAGATGTACTAGAACAGCTGTACAAGGTAGGTTGTAAAGACTCATAGATTTACCCAGTAATGTTATTAGAGAAAACAAGTTTGCGTCCCGTAAAAAAAAGATTGCGTCCCGATGGACCATTGCGTTTATTATATGACCTACTGTTACTAACTAGTGTAGTATCACTGCCTGTACTTTGCAAATGTTATACACAATATATGGTAGATGGCTCAATGTTGTACAAAAATAAATTTACTGAATCACATGGTCAATTGAACCGCAAAATAAATTGCAACAGAAACTACTGTGATTTACTTCGCTCCTCTCTTACCTGTCTCCCACTCCACTATTGCACTTTCCTATCTACCTAACTACACATTTGGAATATTTTAGCACTGCGCCCTCGCTCCCTAGGCACCGCTCACTAACTCCTCCTTCCTAATCTACCAGCCAGGACGAAACACTACATTTTTGTGAACGAAATCTTTTCAATTTTTCGAACGCTTTTTGGACAAGTTTTGGGACTTTTTCACAGATCTGCGGATCCTAGAAGACATTTCCGACACTTCCTTAGAAGCACTGTTTAAGTATCCTTTTAAATTCGATCTTTTCACCATTTTCTCATGCCCATTCTGAACACGTTTTTAGACCATAAACATGTTACTGTGGGTACCAGATGCGCGATTTTCGTAGGCACGCGAATCTCGACCAGTGGCCGTTTTGGCTCAGCTGCCTTCTCTCCTTGCACCCTTCGGTGCTGCTGTTTAGCCTAGACAGGGCTTAGGCCCTCCTGAGCCGTTTTTTTGCTACCACCTGGGCCATGGGGAAACTTGTACCCGTTTTTCTAGACGTGTTTGTCTTTTTGCCTTAACACTAGGCTCGGTTTTTGTACGATAGGATACGACTTTTGTACGTTAGGCTAGAGGCTAGGCCTCAAAAAAAATTATATTAATTTTTCTACGAGGCTAGCCCCTACTCCTATCCCTTATAGGCCGGGGAACTAGCCCTTCGGTAGTTCCCCCTGAGACTCTACGGGGTTTTTCGGTCGTTACTCGACCCTTTGCCCCTTCCATCTTATCGATTCATCAATTCTTACCTGCTCTTTTTTGTTGTCAAATGTACTTGCTATAAAAAAGAGTTGCGATCTTTACGGTCTGAATCATTGTTTCCTTGCCCCAAGTGGTTCTTCCACGAGGGGAAGGCATTTTGTATGTTTTTGTGTGTTCCTTAACGATCTTTTCAGATGGCATCAAAGGAAGGCAGAGCATCGATCAAGTGCGCGACTTGCTCGCTCTTCCGTCCAGGAAGGACCTGGGACGACCATGAGCTATGCCCGATGTGCAGGTCTTGCTCACGACGGGACCCATGCTCGATATGCGTCACGCTGACTCCAGCAAATTGGCAGGAGATTGAGGCCTGGATGGCAACTCGCAGGGAGAAACTGCAATCTAAGCTCACAAGACTCTCACCACCTCCTGCCCCGGCTTCTGAACCGGAGGCACCTGAAGGGAGTGTTTTGGAGCCAGTCGCCTCTGGCGATGGTTCCCCACTCGTTGCAGTACCGGTTGGGTCCGGGAATAGCACGAGTTCTAATGGCAAATCAAAAGGCAAGAGAAGCAACAAGGGCAAGGGTAAAGCCCCCAGACCCAAACGGACCACACGTCCGGAAGAAGGGTCGACGCAACTGCAGTCCACTGGTCCACAGACCACCGGACCTCCAGACCTCTGGTCAACTGGACCACCAGAATTGCCAGTCCCTGCAGACCTGAGCTCTGAAATACAACTCACCAGGGACAGAGAAAAACGGCCGGCACCACAGCCGACCAGACCTCGCTCCAGGAGCAGATCCCCGCATCCAAGGGACCCATCTCCAGTCCAGGACGAATCCTCCCAGGACTCAGACAGCGGCTATAGACGCAGAGGCAGCTATAGACCGACAGGAGCCAGGGACCCTCCTCTAGTGGAGCGACCACAAGCGGATGGGAATTGGCTTCTCTCCCAACTGTCCGCTATATTACAACCACTCGTCGCACAAATGACGCCCGCACAGAATGCAGCCACAACCGACACATCCACCGCTCCACAGCTGCCAGTCAGGCCGCTAACCCTGGACCGGGGAAGAACTCCACTGACACCCATGGAACACGACCTGGACGCACTCGAGCTAGTAGCGTCAGAAACATCCTGAACGTGGGGACGAAGCCTCAGTCCTGGACGAATACGAGTCACAGGTTGACGAGGCGGAAGATGAGGAGGACGAAGAGCAAAGCGTCAAAGGCATTGACCTGCCCCCAGACCTCATCGCGAAGGCCATCCACATCTTCACAACAAGACTCGGCTTTGAGCCGCCTCCCAACCCAGAGCCAACAGAGCGGACTTCGAAACTGCGGACCACGAATGAGCCGTCGCAGTCCACGACACCTTGTGTCCCGGTGGACGCTGTCTGCTTCGACAGGATCGAAGGGCTTCAGGCCAAAAAGAGATGGACTGCTTTTCCAGCAAAGCAGGATAGAGCCCTAAAGATCCATGACGATACTTGGAAACGAATCTTCAAGGTTCCGTCCATTACAGGGGAGGTCAGGGACCGACTCAGAGCGGAACAAGCTCTGAGCTCGGGTTACTTCAGAGAGCCACTGCGCAAGAAAGCGGAACAATCGGCCTATGACCTTGACCAGGCCTCCAGAGTCGGGATGAAGTTTGCCTCTACTTTTATGCTTGCAGCAGAACTGCTGATGAGGCACCACCAGCAGCTGCCGGAGGACAAAGACCAGATCCCAGACCGGGAGGCGTCACAAATCCTGTGGCTGTTGGGACCACTGGCGAGACTCATCTATGATCAGTTCGCCAGGATGTCCGTAAAGCTCGTGGAATCAAGACGAGACAACGTCCTTGCAGCAATGCGGTGGCCAGACGGGGAGACTCGCGAGAGATTAACACACCTCCCAATAGCAAACGAAGACCTGTTCGCGGGCCAGTTTGCGGACGCTGTGCAGTCGGAGTTCACAAAACGAGACTCCCTTGCCAAGACGTCGTTCTCAAGGCTGAACACCAGGAGACCCCAGGGACAGAACGCTCCCACGAGATCGTTCTCTGGCCCCAGACCTGTCAGGAGCCGCGGCCGGAGCAACGCCCCGTCCTCAGGCGACAGACGTGGCAGGTCTCGTAGACCATCCCTACCGACAAACAGACAATACCGGGGAGCGGGATGGAGACCGCAAGGAACGGTTCGGTCATGGAATGCACCCAGACAGCCATCAGCACGACGAGGCAGGACCGGACCTGACCCACGTGGTGCTCAGCCACCCAGATCCACCTTTGGTGCCCGGCCCTAGGGATGCCCACCCTACCACGGTCTACCCGATGGTAGGGGGAGACTTCGACTATTCTCCCAGCAATGGGAACTTCTGGGTCCGGACTCTTGGGTATTGGAGGTGATTTCAGCGGGGGGCCGCATAGAATTCGTCGATATACCCCACTTACCTCCGGAAGGCGGAGGGAGGAGAATCACCCCAATTCCCGAGGATCCGGACCAACGCCGCGCTCTGGAGACAGAAATCCAGGCATTGTTGGACAAGGGCGCGGTAGTGAGGACGACAGGAAGGGAGGGACCCTTTTCCGTTCGTCATTCTTCCTCACTCCAAAATAAGACAAGTACTGGAGGCCGATTCTGAACCTGCGGCCATTAAACAAAGCGTTTATAAAACCAAAACGCTTCAGGATGGAAACACTATCCATCATCGTACCATCCCTCAACAAAGGGATGTGGGCATCAACGGTGGATCTGAAGGACGCCTACTTACACATACCGATCCACCCGAAACACCAGCGATTCCTCGCATTTAGCTACGGGGGAACAGACTTCAAGTTCACAGCACTACCGTTCGGACTATCCACCGCCCCAACGGTGTTTACCCGGGTAGCGGGAGCAGCAGTCAAGGAACTCCGTCGCAGAGGAATTCCTCTGTTCGTCTACCTAGACGACTGGCTCATACTAGGCGACTCGTATCAGGAGGCACGACGCCACGTCACCCTTACGACAGACCTCCTTTTTCGTCTCGGCTGGCTGGTCAACGAGGGCAAATCCAACCTCACCCCAAGCCAGCAAGTCAAATACCTCAGAGCCTACCTTCTCGGACTCATAGCCAGCCTCGTGGGCATCACCCCCTTTTGCAAGCTTCGGATGAGGCCTCTCCAAATCCACTTACTGAGCCTCTACAAACCGGAGGTCTCCGACATACAAATGCGGGTACCTCTAGCCCACCTAGACACACAACACCTCGCTTGGTGGGCAAATTCGGAGAACTGGGCCAACGGGAGACCCTTCCACTAGGAGAGGCCCTTACGTCAATTACCTCCGACGCCTCATTAGTCGGCTGGGGAGCATTCTGGCAGACCCTCACAGTCGCAGGGACTTGGTCAGACCATTACAAACGCCTCCACATCAACGAGCTTGAACTCGAGGCGATAGCAAGAGGACTCCGCCATTTTCAGGAGCAATTGCGAGGCCACACAGTGACGGCATTTGCGGACAATACCACCGCAGTCTCCTACATCAACAGACAGGGGGGCACCAGATCGACCCGACTTTGTCAAGCGACTTGGGACCTCCTACACTGGTGCCGGCAAAACGACATACAACTGAGAGCCTCACATCTGGCTGGGGAGGACAATCAGGTGGCAGACGCCCTCTCCAGGGGCACATTAAGCCCCACAGAATAGTCACTACAACGCCAGACTTGCGCACAGCTCTTCAATGTCCTTGGTCGTCCGAACATCGACCTCTTTGCCTCAGCCGAGAATGCCAAACTCCCAACTTTCTGCTCCAGGAGATGGCACCCACAGGCCTGGGCAGCAGACGCGATGTCCATCTCATGGGACGGGATGCAGGCATACGCCTTCCCACCCCTGTGCCTCATCCACAAGGTCCTTCTGAAGCTTCGGAGATCCAGGACGAGACTCCTTCTCATAGCCCCCAGATGGCCCAGGAGGCCGTGGTTCCCCCTTCTGCTCGACCTCCTCTGCGGAGTACCTCGCACATTACCAGACTCCCCTCACCTACTCACCCAAGCCAAGGGGAAGATCTTCCACCCGAACATCAGGTCTCTGGACCTGACTGCCTGGCCATTATCAAGTCTGACCTCAGAACGCGAGGATTTTCAGAAGACGTTGCCGATATGGCAGCAGCGGCAAGGAGACCTAGCACCATCAGAACTTATACTACAAGGCTCGACTGCTTCTACCGATGGTGCGCGAACGCCCAGATTGATCCGCGTTCAGCCTCTGTAAAGCATGTAACAGATTTCATGATGTCCCTGTTCCATCAAGGCAGACAGGTCTCCACCATCAAAAACTACCGCTCAGCTATAGCGGCGGTCCACACAGGCTTCGCAGACGGCTCCACCATGGGGTCAAACAAGGTCATCTCGGCAGTCCTCCGTGGCATGGCCAACAGGAGACCGACAACACCAAAACTCCCCCACTCATGGAGTATAAATGGTGTTCTCAGGGAGATGGCGAATGATCCCTTTGAACCGATGGCATCAGCGTCCTTACGCCATGTCACACAGAAGACCATGTTCCTGATAGCAGCCGCATCGGCCAGACGGAGAAGCTGCCTCCACGCG
This sequence comes from Apostichopus parvimensis, assembly GCA_000934455.1. Taxonomy (NCBI): domain Eukaryota; kingdom Metazoa; phylum Echinodermata; class Holothuroidea; order Aspidochirotida; family Stichopodidae; genus Apostichopus; species Apostichopus parvimensis. Next base: position 147,597 of record KN883099.1, on the reverse strand, counting down.
TTATCCGTGGCGGAGGGACACATACGTTTGACGTCAATGGGGTACGACTCATCCCCGGCCCTTCTTTCCTCCCGAAGAACCAAACTCTTGAGTTTGTGCCAGGCGACATTTTCCTACCAAAAATCTCGCATTTTTCGTCGATCAGGGAGGACAAACTCTGGTGCCCGTTCAGGGCACTCCGATGGTACTTACACAGAACCAAAGGTCTCCAAACTGCGCCAAAATTGTTCATCCTACCGTCTGCCCCTCACACACCGGCGTCTAAGGACACGATCTCCCGGTGGCTGGTCCAGCTCATCCGGCCTCACGCCACAGCGGGAGAGAGGGTTCGGGCACATGACCCCAGGGGCCAAGCTTCCTCTAAAGCACTATTCGCGGGGGTACCCCTGGAGGAGATCCTAAAGGCGGCGGCATGGAATCACCATCAACTTTCGTCGCCACATATCTGACCGACACCCTCGCTTCGGAGGCGGCATTCGGACGTGCGGTGTTGGGGGTTCCTTTGGGCAGGTCCCGCCCGTTGGGCCTCCCACCATCGTAACAGTGCCACCCGTGCAATAGTGGAGTAGGAGACAGGTTAGAGAGGAGCGAAGTAAATTCCCCAAAACTCACTGGTTTGGGGATTTACGAGCGACGATACTTACCTGTCTCTCCCTCCTCCCACCACCACTCGGGACGTACCCGACGACACGAACGCCAACTAGACCGCTGAGCACCACACGACTCAGGACGCCGCCCTTACTGCGAGCTCCTGAGATCGTCAGCTAGCCTCTCCCGGCCGCACAGGCCTCACATGTCTCACCTGGTTCCTAACGAACTCTTCCAACAGGACCCTGAGACGCTCGACGATCGCGACACTCCTCTTACACCCATCCTGATTGAGGTGAATGTTCATACCCCAACAGGGCTTCTTTCGAACTGATACCTCTAACATGCACCAGTTCGAGCGCACTCCAGTGTAAGATAACCGTCGCACATAACATCACTTGCACCCCACCTCCATGTCACCGGGTGGGGGGTTCTCTGATGATCAGCGGAGCTCGCACGCGCTTCTTCGCTGCCCTCGGCTCCCCCTTAGGTGCCACCCGCCCTCCCTACCCGAACGCGGGGCAAGCTGCCCGCTTGTGTCCTGGGATAGATTCGGAAGGAGGAGTTAGTGGGCGGTGCCTAGGGAGCGAGGGCGCAGTGCTAAAATATTCCAAATGTGTAGTTAGGTAGATAGGAAAGTGCAATAGTGGAGTGGGAGACAGGTAAGTATCGTCGCTCGTAAATCCCCAAACCAGTGAGTTTTGGGGAGTATGAATGCACATTTCACATTAGCAACTCTTAATGCAGAGAGAAGAAACATACTGTGAGATGAAATATCAGGATCAGAGAAGTTAGCTTCCCACAAAATTCATAGATTGTCTCAACTCATAAAATCTTCTGATAAAAAAAATGGTTAAAATATAACGTGATAGTCTCAGAAATAATTCAAGTGCATCTTCGTACCATGAGTGATTGTTGTCAAAAGGTACGTAGTTTTTGTGACAACAACAAAGACCTAATGTTATGATATTTGAGTGCACACATATGATAGTCTATACCACAAACTTTGTTATCTCTACACGGGGGAAAGTAATGTTGCAAGTAATTGTTGTTAAACAACATACTCCTTACATTGAGCACTACAGGTGCAAGAATGTTTCCAGACAATGCATAGGGACTATTAGCCAATCAATCTAATTTTGGAAAAGCATCATTGTCTATTTTAAGCATGAAATCTCCATAATGGAGTGTTGTTAACCCTGTACCTTGCCTGTAACCTTGCACCTTGCGGTTTTTTGTTATGATATATTTATTTTCAAACAAATTCAATGATCTGTAGGATTAGGAGTGGGAGAGCTTTTGCTTCTTGTCAGAAGAAGTTGTGGTGTTTTGAAAAGAGATAATGAAAGATGATCATTTAAAAAAGTGGTTTGGTTATGTTTCCATTGACTTAGTTGTGAGTGTTTCCTTGGGGTTTGTTTCTCAAAAAAAAATTGCGTTCGCCGGACGCAAGCAATTTGAAGATTGTGCGTCCTTGACCAAATATTGCGTCCGGACGCAGAATCCTGCATTCGTAATGATGCTGTTCACCAATGGCTTGACTCGGCTTAACTCTCAGCCAGCGACTGAGTTTATCTGTAAGGGGCATTAACAAATCCATTTTATATGATATTTTGCAAGGTCCTGAACCTTGTAAGCCCCACACGTTGATTAACTCGTGGATTAAAATGTGGAATTCAAGTGAATACACAGTCAGCTTATGGCCCTGTTGTTGCAACCCACATTTCTGCTTAACAATGACTGCCAAAGATTTGCTGTCTCTTGCAAACATTCATGACTAAAGCATCAGCCACAAAGCATAAAATTAAGCTTTGTTTCATGCTAATAAACAGCTATTAAGGTGACTATAGCAGCTGATGCAACTATAAGCCTTAAATGGTGATAAAAAACTCCTCAATGTGTAGCAACTGTGAGTAGAAAATAGTTTGAACATTCAAGCCTGTTTACTGACTACTACTGATAATTTATTGAATTCAGTGAATAGTAGGAAATGCAGGTAGAACAACACCATAAATATTACCGAGCTGTTTAAGTTACACTGATCTTCTGCCAACTCTATTTTGATTCCTTGCTGGATTTAAGGAATATATGCATTGGTGATGGTGTGTGCTGCATTAATTGGCTTGTTAACACTGTAACTACAAAACTTAATTGTAGATGAACTACATATTTGGTATGTGGGTGTGTGGAGGTCAAAGGTCATTTGAGTCTGAAACTTTGTAAAGATTGTAATTCTAAACGTCATGGTTGAGTGAACTTCATACTTTTGATCCACCGGTTGTTAAGTGTTAAGGGCTTTGACATTTTTTAAATTGATGGAATGTGCCATAGCAAAATAAACTCTTTTGCTTAACTTGTGATATAACACATTATATAACGCATTATTTAAGCTGAATTTTACCCTAAAAGCCACAATGGTATGCCTGTAGTACAAATAAATTTAGTTTATTGCTTGTGAGTGTACAGTAGCACCATCTATAATCTACTGTATTTAGGAATGTAAACAACTGGGTAAACCCTAAGTGTCAAAGTACAGAGATTTAGTTACAAGACCAGTTTCCTTTATACTTCATACTTGGTATGTGTATTCACCTTAGTGAGTACAAGATTCCTATTGTTTAATAGAACAGTTTTATTACATTTGTTTATTTCTGCCATTAAATTACAATTATATACATAATATATATATAATATATTATTAAATAGCAATGAGGCAGCGGGACCAGAAATAAGATAATAATAATTAGTCTTATATAGTGCAGAATCCAACAAAAGTTGCTCAATGTGCTTTACATGTGAAGACAAAAAAGAAAGAAGAAGAAAAACATGTCATAACATTGGGAAAAGAATGAGTTTTAAGACAATGCTTAAACTGGTGTGAGTCCAGAGATGTATCTACTAGAAGTGAGTTCCACAAACGGGGGGGGGGGGGGCGCAGAATGACGAAAGCTGCGATCCCTATCGTTTTCAATTGAAACACTAAACTGGTTAAGATATTGTGATGGCCTAATTTTAGTTTGTAACTTATGGTATTCATTTTAATAGCATGGAAGGCCAAACTTAGGATTTTATAATCTATATGAATTATGTGAAGGTCAAAAGTCACGGTCAACAGAGGTCAAGTTCTGAAAACTGTGTACACTCAAACCTTCAAAAGTAAGCTTGGAGAAACCAGTATTTGGAACCACCATGCATTAGTACAAGGAAAATGTTTTTTATTCTCTGGAGTCATACGTCATTTGAGGTTACCAGATTATATAGTCTGAAAACCTTGTTAACTCTCTAACTCCAAAAGTAAAACTTCACAAGTAGCACTTAATTGGATCCATCTTAGTGAGTAGAATGTGCCTTTTGTTATCTTTGGTGGTCACAGTCATTTGAGGTCACCAGAGATCAAAGTCTGAAAGTTGTAAACATCATAACTCTATTAGCAAACGTGGATGAACTTCATTCTCAATATTTGAATCAACCTTATTGTGTGCAAAAACTTTCTTGTTTTCTATGGAGGTTAAATGTCGTTTGAGGCAAATCGAAGTCAAAGTTGGAAAAAAAATTGATACCTACAAAAGGTTGGATGAATTTGAATACTTTCGATTGGATACACCTACTTTGCAAGTCATAGATCAAGTGAAGTCGAGAGAGTTTGAAAACATCTTGGACAGGATAACTTAAAAGTTAAGCTGGGATAAACATCATACTTGTGGATCCACATTAGTTATTGGAAAACCCAATTGCTTTTTGTAGATGTCAAAGAATATTTGAGGTCAACAGAAATGGAAGTTTGGCAGTTTTGTAAACATGATAACTATGAAGTAAAGCTTACATGAACTTCATATGGGATTTTTCAATCCACCTTTTTGAGAACAAGAAAAAAAACTAGAAATTTCTGTGGAGGTCAAATGTCATTCGCCGTCAACGGAGCTCAGCCACTAATCTTTGTAAACAGCTAACTCCAAAAGAAATGCTTGAATGAACTTCACATGTGGTATGTGGTTCTGCTATCTTGTTACAAGAACCTTCTCTTATGAAACGTGGCAAGGAATCACTAAGACTCATGGCTTTCTTGCTCTAAATTACCATAAAAGCTTGCCTGTCTATGCCTTAAGTAATTTGCTCTTTGGTTTTGTTTAATAATTTTCATCTTTCCATTCACCTTCCAGTTCTATTCTTCTGTTATGAATTGATTTTAAGCAAGATGCCTATGAAGTAGAATCTGGCCATATGTTAATGAGTAGAATTAATGACTTGCAGTAGACATAGGACTGACTATAAAGCCATGTGGGCAAACAGGCACAAATACTTCTGTTACTTTGTTTTCTTGCAATACTTTACTACTACATCCGAGGATCTCTCGATTGAGGAAGAGAATTAAAATAATAATCCTAAATTGGAAAAAAAATGACATAAGTAAAACAAATATTGCTAATACAAATGTTACAATCCTGATAACAATTTCTGCCCATTCAAATTTTATGTGGATGTCCCTATAACCATTTCAAAGGATGCTCTCAGTGGACTATACTATCTACCCCTATTGTCATTCCTTTCCCCAACCCTACCTCACCCCCATCACAAATAGTCTAGCCACTGATCATTCTATCATTTGGGTCAAAGTCCTTCTAAGTTTTCCCTCCCCTGCCCTCTCTGTTTGAATTCTTCAAAAAGTTCCGGTGTTAGCATTGGCAGGATAACATTCAAATGTAATATTATATAATTACAATGGATGGAAATCTGCAGATATACTCATATCGGTTGACTTTTAAAACTGTTCATGTATCAAGAGCTGTAATCACATCTTTCCTAATACTGTTTGATGTATCATGAAAGATAGCATTGCCTGCAAAATATCATACATGGATTTATAAAATCGCTTGTATTAAACTTGAAAACCCAAGCAGCCACGTATAAACTTTTGCTATTGCTTTATAGGGGAATACAAAACAAACCATGAATCATTCCTACTTCGCATTTTATGAAGCTCTCCAACTTAATTTGACTGGCTTATATGTGGTACTTGTACAGTATGTACTAAATTGATGAAATTTTATACAGAATAGGCTGATAAACACAATGATTTTTTATAAACTTTCTTTGTTTTCATCACTGAAAGTGATACAGTTCTACCTTTGACTTTCAAAGTGTTCATCACTTATTCAAAGTTTATAATAAACTTTCATGTATACGTAAATTTCAACATGTACATGTACGATTTCTGCTCATTTTACAATACGTTAATAAGTTCATTAACCAGTTGAAAACTGCAAGCAAGTCTTCAAAATATGTTGTATATAAGTTTATGGCTACATAAGATATGTGCCATGGAATTGAACATATCAAAAACATAAAACTGACAAGTTTTATTTGTGCATTTTGGTTTCGATATTCGTAACCTATGCATTCACGCTGGCGTGCGTGTGCATGCGTGTGTGCGTGTGTTTGTAATGCCCAGCTTGTAAACACGATATCTCAAGAAGGGAAGCTTAGACAGATCTCAAATTTTGTGTGTAAAAGTTTTAGTGAATGTCAAAGGTCATTTGGGTCACCAGGGGTCAAATTGTGAAAACATTGTAAACACAGTATCTTAAGGAAGGAAGCTTAGACAGATCTCGTACTTGGGATGTTGGTTAACCACGTTAAGTACAAGAAGCTTATTTTTTGGGTGGAGTTCAAAGGTCATTTGGGGTCACCAGAGGTCAAATTCTGAAAACCTTGTCAACACAATATCTCAAGGAGGAAGCTCAGACAGATCTCATATTTTTTATGTAAAAGAACCATATAGAGGACAATAGGCCTAATGTTTTTTGTGGAGGTTAAAATTCAATTGGGGTCACCAGGGGTCGAATTGTGAAAATCTTTCAAACATGATATCTCAAGAAGCACAGCTTGGACTAATCTCATCTTTAGAGGGTACATCAACCACATTCACTTCAAGAAGAGTGTTGATATGGTGGAGTTCAAAGGTCATTTGGGGTCACCAGGGGTCAAATTGTGAAAATCTTTTAAGCATGATATCTCAAGAAACAAAGCTCGGACTGATCTCATCTTTAGTGCGTACATGAACAAGTTCAGAGATCATTGAATAACTTCATAGGTTATATTTTACATGGAAAATATCTTTTTGAATTTGGTCATGATGTGGGGAAACGCCAGTTACATTCAACATTTTTGGCATTTTTGATTCCTTGCCGAAGGCCGAAGGAATCTATGCGATGGTGATGGCGTGCGTGTGCGTGCGTGTGTGTGTGTATGTGACGCTTTGGCTTGTTAACACGGTATCTCAAGAAGTTTAAGTTGCATGAACTGCAAACTTGGTGTGTGGGTAGCCCTCAGTAAGTAGATGATCCCTATTGTTTTTCACGGAGTTCAAAGGTCATTTGAGGTCAACAGAGGTCAAAGTCTTAAAACTTTGTAAGCACAATATCTCAAGGAGTAAAAGTTTTTTGAATTTTAAACTTAGTATTTGGGTAGCACTTAGTAAGTAGATGGTGTCTATCTTTTTTCATGGAGGTCAAGGGTCATTTGAGAGATCACCAGAGG
>KN883099.1:100480-127148 GCA_000934455.1 Apostichopus parvimensis | reverse complement strand
TTTTTTCCGGGTACCTGTATACCCACCTAGCTGGGAGAAAAAAAATACAAATACACGGGTGTGCGAAAATGATCACGCGACGAACCGATATTTTTTTAGCTAGCTAAGTGGTGTCTGAGCGAACGTACAAACCAAGCTGTTATACATTATAACAAAAGGATCGGCAGTAAGAGTTTTTTAGAGATTTATTTCACAGTATTGTGTCATCTTTCTAAATGTGCCGCGCCCGTTGACTAGGGCGATTTTAGCGGTATTATGCATTTTTTTTTTCGCCCTCGTGATTTCTTTTCTGGGGCGATTTTTCAACTTTGCAGGGCGAATCGCCCTTCGCCCCGTCTATTTTGAGCCCTGGGTTATACACACACATAAACATGCTAGCAAGACTGCATGGATTCCTTTTTGGCTGGCAAGGAATCTATCGGTTAAATTATGTAAAAAGATATTATGTTTACCAGTGACATTTCATCACAAGCATGACCCAGTGGATCAAGTTCGGTCTTTCTCCCCCTAATCCCGACCAATGCCTCCCGTGCAACAACCTCCATGGCAAGTTCCATAGAGGCAGATGATACTGGTTTTGGACCACCTCCTGTAAAGAGAAAAGATAGCAAATAAAAGCCTCTTCAACAATTCAGTAACAAAGATAATGTTAATTAAAGGAGAACGAAACCCTGGATATTCAGTAAAAGAATAAATATTGTTTGATGAAGAAGGAACATATGAATGACATGCTACACAAAAATCATCAAAATTTTTCTGGAGATATCCTGATGTGAAGCTCAAACCAGGGAGCAGCCATTATTATAGCATTATGATGTCACCAGCCCCTTGAAAAAAAATCATTTTTGTTTCTCTTTATAATTTGTTGTAATACTTAAATGTAATACTTAGTTGAAAATTACCTGTCACGCCCATCTCAGTCTTAAGCCTCTTGGCTTTATCCTTGAGTTCAAACCATTGTTTTCGAACCTTCCTCCAGTCTCTTTCTCTCCCCCCTGCTGCCTTTATTGCCTCGGTACACATCTTCCAATATTTGGCCTTTCTCTCTTCCACCTAATATAGAATAACCAAATTAGTAGCTTTATGCTGATTTAATATCTACAAGCACTGAATGGTTAATTGGTTGCCAGTAAAAGACCGAAAACTGACACAGGTGAAAATAAAGGCTTCTTGAGCCGAGTTTTAGCATGGAAAACCAAGCCAAGTTCACATGGTTTTTATTGAGTACTGGGCTCTAGTTAAATTTCAATAGTGATCAATAATCGAAGCCCTTTAGTATATATTTATCAGAGGGTAATAAAGGTTTTGTTTTGCATTAGAATTGTGGTCTATTGGACTACAAAATTGTTCTATTTAATAGCTGGTTACTGGGTATGAGATATTCCTCTATGCTCTATATTTTAATATTGAAAACCTACACTGCCGGTGCACTTTTCTTATATTACATTTGTGCATTCATGTGTTCTTCAGGTTTGATGAAACCAAGGATCAAAATAATTTTGTACGGAAAAAGTGTGATTGCAAAGAAACATTTTGAAGGACGAATCTAAATTTGTAGCCTATCACTAATCTGTTGTTATGAATTGAGCGGTTAGTCAGTTATGATCCAGTTACTTATAATTATTGATCTTTGAGGAGGACATTAGGTTCATTACTACAACCGGCCAGTGAAAAAAAGTTAATGTTCCCAATTGTGTCTCTTGTTCTTCATTGTTTGCCTCTGCTATTTCCACCATTCACCTTACTTATCTTACTGCCCAACCTCGATTGCATTACAGACTTTTTTCAGGACATACCTTGTCATCGCCATGCCCAGGCCGACCGGCTTTACCCAGAAGCTTGGTTTTGTGTTGTTGAACAAAGTTCAACAAGCACAACTTCTCCTCCTCTGAAAAATTTGGGTCTCTGCGAGCCCTTTTTGGTTCTTGTGCAGCCTGTGAAAAAGCAAATGCATGTCACAACAATGGTGTCCCAAGAAAGATGACAATGTTCTATAAAAAATACACTGAACTGATACACAGGAACCAAAAATAAAATACAATGGTCATTGCAAGCTACGTAAAAGATGTAAGCAACGTTAAGAACAAAAATAGGCTGTGACAACCAAACTGTATTCATTCATTACATGTTTTGCTCAAACTGTAGCTGGCCATTCACCCATCTTTCTGGTTGTTTTCCCCAGCCACCCTGGCTATTTACTTTAAGAAACCTACAACTTTAGAAAGGGACAATGTAGCAAATTGTTTTGTTCGACTAAATGGCGTTTTCGAGCACGCAACATTTTCAATCTGAATGTATATGGAAATTAAGTTTGTGGCAAATGCATATGTTTTGCTGAATAATGATTAATTTGACAGGGGTGTTGATCAGGTGCCTCTTATATACTCTGTTGTTACTGCCCACTTGAATACTTTCCAAAGGGTGGGTGAAAGACACCGCCTATGGTCAGTCGTGGCCAAAAAATCAGTAGGAGGTACTGAGAAAAAAGGCGAAATAATTGCCAACCAACCACTCCCTGTACCCTGTGCAAGTCACTGTCCGCAACCCCACCCCTTCCAAAACGCTTGTCCATTATTCAAAAGATAACTCAGTTTGTTACTTCCTTAGCGCTAACGAAATTAACGGTTTGACTTTGAGATGATATTTGGCTATTGTAATAGTTTTTATTTGATGGACATAATATAATTGAGAATGCCAGATAGTGGATTCCCTTTCCTGTATAATGTTGTTCCCATCTTTCCTATGACGTTATGTACTTCAATATTGTTTGTATTGAGTTGAGGTACAAGTATCCTAACAGTACTTACTCCATTGACACTGCTTTGACGGCGAGTGAAGATGTCGTCACCAAGAAGAATAGCCTGCCCTAGGGCCAAGGCTAGAACATGTAGAAGACAAGATGCCTGAACTTTGCCGTTCACATTGTTGTAAACAGTAAAAGAATTAGCCTAGCCTAACTTACTGGTGCTAACTTATACTACTGGTAGTACCACAAATGATAAAGCTTCTGCTACTTCCACTTAGTATTAGGCCTAGCCTACCCAAACTGTTCAAACTGATCGTCCAACATTGGTTTCCTCATTAGGCGTAGCAGAGTCTAACAACTGTTAGCTTAGCAGGGTCTAGGCCTATATATATTTACGATTCACACATCCTCTATTTTGTTATCGTTGTGAAGAGGTGGTTTGAGCCTAACTAACATTTGGCCTAGCCTATTTGTTACCGTAAGTACAACGACCCAATGCGTAGCCTCTATTATAATTAATATGTAGCCCTAACACTATACTATCTATAGTAGACATAGTCTAACACTAACAGTAACACTACAGTAGGCATAGTCTACACACAGTTACCGTATGGATGCTTCACTCGAGCAGTTTTAGTACAACTTTCTGCTCTAAAAAAACACTTTTTTGATGGTATTTAACAAGAACAAAACTACCCGCGAACATTTTTACTGGGTATTTCATTATTTTGGATAAAAAACTGCAAAGAAGAAAAGCGTTAGTCATTTACTTACCATTTTCTTTTTTTCTTTTGTGAGCAAGACGTTCGTTGAAGAAAAAAAGTTTCAGACAAAGTTGGCGCTACAGGTCAAAGGTCACATTCAGCCTCTTTCAAAGTTATAAAAGATACGAACTTTTAATAAATTCTTAAATAATCGTTCGTAACTTAAGAAGATTAATCGTTCGTAAGATAAGAACTATTTCTTGTTAAAACTTCTTAAGTGACTTACGAAGAATTACTTAAGAAGATTCGTAAGTAATCTTTATGAAGTAGGGCCCAGTTTCCTTACTTTATATTTGGTATGTGGATTCACCTTAGTGAATACAAGATCACTATTGTTCAATAATAACAGTTTCGTTTCATTTCGTTTATTTCTGCCAAGAAATTACAACGATATACATAATATATACTGTTTAATATATAGTTATATAGCAATGAGGCAGTGGGACCAGAAATAAAATAATAATAATTAGTCTTATATAGTGCAGAATCCAACAAAAGTTGCTCAATGTGTTTTACAGGTGAAGACAAAAAGGAAAGAAGAAGAAAAACATGTCATAACAATGGGAAAAGAATGAGTTTTAAGACAATGCTTAAACTGGTGTGAGTCCAGAGACGTATCTACTAGAAGTGAGTTCCACAAACAGGGGGCAGCAGGATAAAAGCTGCGATCTATGATTGTTTGCAATCAAGACACTGGACCGTTAAAAGGATATTGTGATCTAGATGGCCTATTTTTAGTTTGTTGATTCAACATATCACATAAGTAACTTGGGGTATTCATTGCTCATCGAAGGCCAAACTTAGGATATTATAAATGAATTATGTGAATGTCAAAAGTCATGGTCAACAGAGGTCAAATTCTGAAAACGGTGTAAAATCAAACCTTCGAAAGTAAAGCTTGGAGAAACTAGTATTTGTATCCACCATAAATTAGTACAAGGAAAATGTTTTTTATCCTCTGGAGACGTAAGTCATTTGAAGTTACCAGATTATAGAGTCTGAAAACCTTCTTAACTCTCTAGCTCCAAAACTTCACAAGTAGTACTTGGACCCATCTTAGTAAGTAGAATGTGCCTTTTGTTATCTTGGAAGGTCATAGTCATTTGAGGTCACCAGAGGTCAAAGTATGAAAGTTGTAAACATCATAACTCTATTAGCAAAACTTGGATGAACTTCATACTCAATATTTGGATCAACCTTGTTGTGTGCAAGAACTGTCTTGTTTTCTGTGGAGGTTAAATGTTGTTTGAGGTTAACCGAGTTGGAACAAAAATTGATACCCACAAAAAGTTGGATGAATTGAATACTGTCAATTAGATACACCTAATTGCATTGGAGTCAAAGGTCAAGTGAAGTCGAGAGAGTTTGAAAACATCTTGGACAGGATAACTTTATTTGACAACGATGGACCATGTCTCGGTGTTATAAGACAATAGATTTCTAAGGTGTCTATATGTATTAGAGTGAAGGTTTGGTATTTGATGAATTACAACTATACTCTGTTTAATAGTCACTATTGTCTTTGAACATAATTGAACTCATCATACATGAAATAAACTTAACACTTTCTGTAACTTCATGGTTGTATCTTTCAGATATTACAAGTGAAAGTTTATCTCAGGTAAACCCAGAGTCATCTGTTGAGATCAAGTGTATCTTAGAAGGATCCACTGCTGTTATTCAAGGACTGAGTATCAGACTGTCTAGATCAGAGGAGGGACTAGATGATGTTGGAATTAATCTAGTGAATACTCTAGAAATCCCTTCTAACAGAAGAGAATCTACTTACAGTGTGATGAATGTGTCTCAAGATGATCAGTATTTCTGTATCCTATTTAGGGCTCTTGAGGTAATTGGAGCAGTCAGTGTCACAGAAGTTGTGTATAGTAAGTACTGTTTGTAGTTCAATGTGGAATCTGATTATCTTTTATTTCACTTATAATGAAAACTGTACTTCATAAAATAGTCACAGACTGGCAAAATTAGATTTATCTGCTTCAAAAATAAATTATGAATCAGGGGTCAATTTATAGCCATAACAGCACTGGCAACAACAATGGTCAAAGTTTAAGCTTGTGTCTAATATGCATATAACCTTTTCTTAGTTTTGCAAGATTTCATTGGTCTATTGGCATTATTCTACACAGGATAAAGGGATAAAGCATAATCTGAATTGCTACTTGAAAATGGTGGAAATCTCTTAAGTGTGTATTAAATTAGGGCAAGTAATATAAGTGATATTACAGTGAATCCTACTAACACGTAACTGACAGTGCTCTTCAAACTTCCCTTTACCCTACTACTGTCCATTCCTCCCCAACAAACGTAATCAACTGCTATTATCAATTGTCTGTGTTCTTGTGTCATAGCTAGCTCTGTTTAATGCATAGCCAAGGTTTGATCAAACAGTTAAATTTAAGTACCAAATTTTAGAGCTAAGCTGTAGTAACCATCCATTTAACACTATAACATATATGGCTATATACCAGTTGTCCATATACCCAGTACATCAGCTACTGAACACAATGGTTTTGAAACTTCCTCCCTTTGTTATCATGGTCCAAAACATATTCTATCCCATTTCTCCATAAAAAGAAGAAGAAGAAAATTATATGTTGGAAATACCTCTGTCTGTTCCAAATACTTTGTAAACTAAACAGAAACAAATAAAAAATTTACCACAACACTAATATGCAAGTTAAATAAATGATAATTCCTTTCCAAACAAATACTAAGTTCAAAAGTGACAAACATGTTGCTTTATTTAAATATAGAATATTTATTTTGCCCTACAAGCCAGTGCTGTATGCCACTCCCATCACTACCCATTTTAGAACTACAGTATGCCTTGTTGTGCTGATGAACAGTAAATAGTAAACTTTGTGTATCTAGATACTTTGGCTATCACCATGGGATCAATCTTTGACTAGCTGCTTGACAAATAATGATGGTGATGTTATTTACTTGGCAGTTTGATGGATTGTGAGGGCTTCTAGTCTTTTAAGTCCACCCTGTTTGCAAGGAACAACCATGACCATTTATTTAAATTAGGAAAGCCTCTTTGTTGTTCTCCTGACAGCCTGGTAAAAGTAAGGTGAAAATAAAAGAATCATTAGTTGCTCACCAACCTTTGACCAAGATCATGTGTAGCATCTTTTCCCTTTTGAAAGGACTCACAATACCTCTCTTGCTATGACACCATCATGATCACACACTTAGAGTGTCAGTGTCAGGAGGCTGTGGTTGAGCATGGATCCAGTTGTTACTTTTCATTCCCAGGTTCCACCTTGGTTGAATATTCTTAAAATGAGTCATTTTTGCATATGAACTTTCATAATATAATATTTCTTGTCATGGTATTCTAGGATTACCATCCATCAGTGACCCACCTACACAGTTAACCAGGACTACTACATCAGTAACCATTACATGGAGGCCCTGGAATGAAGAGACTGATGTTGGTGATCCTCCTGTGGTGGCATACATCCCATACTACAAGATGGATCCATCTCAGGATTGGATGAGTGGATCAAGGATCCAAGCTGACCAAACATTGGAATATACAGCATCAAGTCTGGAGAAAGATAGAAACTATACATTCAGTGTAGCAGCAGTCAGGGAAGGGGCGGGTGGAGAGGGACCCAGAGGTCCGCCAGTAACCATCAAGACACTCTGTATTGGTAAGTATGTGACAGGTAGTATTCTGTTGAATGCCACTGCTGCAAAATCAACATTAAGTACTTTACTATTAAGTTCAAACAGATATGCTTTAATTAGGCTACAAATCTGGATATATGTGGATGTTCATCATGTATTCCAATTATTTTGATAAATTTAGCCATTTTCAGCATCCAGACATTTGTATTAACCATTTTAAATACTGCTTGTTGCAATTATATGTACACTGAGGAGGGTAGTTCCCTAACGTGTACATGTAACTTTCAAGGTGAGAAAGACACATGACTTCCCTATGTTGTTTTCTACAGATGTTGTTCCACAGATGGTCAGAACAACTTTAATTGCTACAAATGATGTGACTGTGACATGGCAGGTAAGATAGTTTGATAATGTTTGGATGTGTGTGTTGAAAAGGGGTGTTAATCGGTGTGAAACTATTCTGGGAGAGTTAGGAGCTAAAGTTTCATACGTGACTACTTCAAGTAAACCTTATCATTCTCACCATGAGTGATAGAAGACACTTAATTGTCCTTCTTGCAAAGTGTAGAGTGTTTAACTGCCTCTGTGTTATGCAACTTTTTTGTTATTCAAACTGGTCTAACAGATAAAGTTAAACATTGATATTGTCAATGTGTACTGTTCTTTTCAACACTTAGCATGGTGTAGGACCAGTAAAGTTACATGTAAGCGATGGTTGATGCATTTAAAAAGTTTGAAAGAATGGTAAAGTCTGGGGTTAAAATAGTACCATGTGCTGAACCGTTCCAGTTATTAACTTGCCAGCCAATAGCCTTAGACAAAAGACATATAAGCACCAGAAATATAATTTTCCAACGTGCATTACATATAGGAATGTATGTGTGTATCCTATTAAAGTTGAAAGACTTTATGTTACACTTTGTACTACTCCAATTACCGAGACTGCAATTTAGCGTTATTAAAAGCCAAAATAAAACTAAAATAAAACTGTTAGCAAACTGCTTATCCACTAGAGAGCCTGTGTTAGAGAATGTGTAAGTAAGTTGGCCTGACATTTGGATCCTAGCAAGATCTTCTTCAGAGGCTATCTGACAATTAACAGTAACAGAAGGGACAAAAACACTCACAGAATACAGACAGGTTAATGAGCATGGTGAACACAAAGAGATAGATGTAAGGGGATTAGTAGACAAGGGATGGAGAGAAGAAAAGAGAGAAATATGAGAGAAACAGTAGAGGGACACGGAGAGGATTAAGGGAAGGGGCTAGGGAATAATCTGAAGAAGGACAAAGAGAGAAAGGTGTGGAGCAAAAAGGGTGGAAGAGAGCTATGAGAAGAGGAGTGGTGGGGAGACACAAGGGGAGATGGAGGGGGAATAGAAGAAAAGTTAGTCATGTCCTTCCTGAATGTTGAGCCCATGAGGTTGAATGGTGCAAAGGCGTTGCATCCATAGCCTCTCTCTGCTGATTCGCACTAGGTCAGGGTGGCTACCTAAGGATTCAATCCCCTGTAGGGACATGTCGTTAATGGTATGGTTGAGAAGGTTAAAGTGTTCTCCAACTGGGGTCTCAGTCTTCATGGTGTTGACTGTGGATCTGTGACCATAGAATCCCTTCTTGAGGGTGGTTTTGGTTTCGCCAACATACTGATGTTATTAAAAGCCAGTGAACAATGCAGTGTAGTGAATAGAATATTAATCACACTTGCCAAATGGCAAGTAATTTTAAAATAAAGAAATAGGTACATATATCCCACAGGCTTTTCAAGTGTACCTTTCTTGTGAAAGAGCTTCATAGTCTGAGCAAAGTCCATCCCTGTGCTGATGGTATAAAGTATATGCACATGTTTTCAGTGTCCATAGTAAAAACCATTTCGTTTGGTTTTGTAGATACTAGTAGAACATGGTCCAATAAGAGATGGCAAATCCAACACATAATGCAGTTTTAAATGCTACGTATATTTGAAGGTACATGTGGCTTCATTTTAATGTAGTAGCTGCCTGCCCTGGTTTGAAGCCTCTGCTAAACTCTGGTTGACCATATAGCCACTCTCTGTGATCTTTTACATGTCAGAAAGGCATTTTGCCTCATATGTAGAACAAAAAGAAATAAGAAGCAATTATTAATTACCAGTAAAAGGAACATCAAAACAAGAGTGCACAACAAATCTCAAGTTTGTAGAGCAAAAACTATGCATATAATAATAATATGCGAAATATTAACAACCTACAAACTTTGAGAGTTCTTTGTTGCATCATCATACTCAAATTGGTTTAATTAATAATAATAGTAATTATAGTAATGAAAATAATTACAATAATAACAATCAGATGACTAAAGTTATTAAATAATAATAAAGTTGGATCCAGAAAATCATTTCCTCTATTAAGGTTACTCATTTCTTGTATTTAGTATACCCTTCACTATTCCTTTAATCAATGTAAAGATATTTTGTAGTATAAGTTAACATATATACACATATTACAGCTGGTATTATTGTCCATGCACACAGATACATTAGTAAATTGGGATGACCAGTGTCAGTGTTTCTTTCAACAGCATGTTAGTGTAGTAACTGCTAGTTCACATTGCTTGATTTCATATTAAACATAACAGCAACCAACGGTGCAGTGCAGTACTGGAATCACTCAGTTTACTATTTACTATGAGATAGAGGGCGATGTTTCTTCCAGACAAGAGGCTGGAACAGCAGATCCTAATGCTGAGACATTTACAGTTGATGGATCACTTCTAGAACCAGGGACCACCTATAACATTGCAGTGACTGTCACTACAGACCAGGAAAGTGCTCTGAGTGAAGGAATTTCAGTGACTAGAGCAGGTAACAATGGTAATACAGAAAGGATCAGTATTAATTTGGGAACGTAATGAAATGTGTTAAAAAAAAGAGTTTCTATTTGATAGGTCTAAATTTGTGAATGAATGTAAACTTACACAATACTCATTAACAAAAAGAAAAGAAAATATTGTAATATTATACATGTTACAAGTTGCCATTCTTTAAACAGTATTGTTTCTTTAACTTTTCATTCAAGAGAGTGAGCCTTCTTTACCACCTGTTTATCTAGTTGCCCTGGTGATTCCAGTCCTGTTCATCGTTATTCTTTTGGTGGTGATAATCAAGCGGTAAGGTGGCCATCAGATTTAAATGTTAAGTTTGGTATTAGAGCTGCCTGATCCTAATTGGCCTGATCCTTTCCCTGATTGATCTGAAGTGGATTTATCTGGGCTTCAACCAATGTTTTGGGTGGGACTGTGAGCTGGCTGGGAGGGACCAAGGGTGGTGGGAGGTTTGCATCGATTCAGATAGTCTGGCAATTCTGTACACAATCTAGCATGACCTCTCACTACATGCATGGATATCCAGCATGTCTAATTAAAAGATCTGAAGCAAACCTTAAAGATCAGCATAATTTTTTTTTTTGGGGTACTCGAAATTGCTTTTACTCGGAATAAACAGTAAACCGTTTTTGTGTGCGAGGGGTTGGGTGTGGGGGGGGGGGGGGGGGGAGAAGGGAGAATATTTAACCTAAAGAATTTTCCACAAACATTTAAAGATAGTTCATCATCCTTTGGGTTGATAATCTTACCTCCATTTTTATGTCGTGCTAGTGGACATGCCAGGGAACAAACACCTCTGTTTTTTTTGCTGGATAGGGACCTGCCTGCATGTCCAATAGTTCCTTTTCAGAATACAGGAAACACCTGCCTATGTCTACCCTCTCACTATCAAATGAAGGAAATTATAAATAACATCTTCCCAATCCTTTTAATTTTTAATTTAATGCAATTGCTAGACAATTTTTTTTTTCAATTTGTCTAACAATCATTTGCACAGAATCCGGCGAAAGCCTGCGAGTGAATCTAAACCAGTATATGTACAAGATGTTGATCATGTTAATGCTGGTGAGTATGTGCCTTGTTAGCATCTTAAAATACTTTATCACTTGAAACATGTCAACATGAATGTTAATTATGTTTATAGAATTCACCCTTCACCTATGAATACCAATAAACTCTTGAGTGTCTGTGGAGTAACCTTTTTTGCGATATGATTTGATATTTTAAATCCTTGTAGTTCTGATTTCTGAACTTACTATAACAAGTGTCATATTTGAGGTATTCTATTACTATATATTGATTTCAAAATCAACTGCAAGGATCCTTTTTCTTTCATTGTAAGGAAATAATTTTAATACACCATAAATTTGTTCCACCCTTACTAACAGCATTTGAGGAAAACCATTATGAGGAATACATAGAAGCTTGGTTGTAAACATGAAATGTTTTAAGAATAAATCTCCCACCAAACAATGCACCTGAAATTAATTTCAGGAGTAACTGATGATCCTGAAGATTACATAGCTCTAGAGGAACAATCCAGAAATACTCCAGCTCCAAAATATAAAGATCTCACAGACAAAGAAGCTCCCACACAAGTATCAGGGTATCAGAGAACCATCCTTGGAACAGCTGATGCAGCACCCAAGGCTATGCCTCGTCAGGGCCTTAAGAGACAGACCGACTACCAGTATGAGGATGTCAACCTTGGAGAAACAGATGCTCGTAAATTACCAAGCGTTCCTCAGCCAGACCTGCAAAGTGAAAATGATACAGAGTATGAAGTCCCTGATTTGTTTGAGGAATACACAGGAGTTCATATTAACACTCTCGGAGCTAGCAAACCAATAACACCTACACCAATGAAAATTACTGAGTATAAGACTTTCATGGGTAGAGAAAGGTCAAAGGTCATTAGTGAAATCGTCATACAGTATACGGTGAGTAGTAATATTGTTTTTTCTACCCAGCTACAAGTCCTTCTGGTATCATTATAACTTACTTCAGGAACTCCTTACCTTAACTCAACTCACAGAATTGTATTACCAAATAATATGAATACAATCATGCAGCACCAGACTAAGCCCACCTCTAGCTAGGACCAATACAGTGTACATGCAGTGTACAAGTCCTTTCATCAGAACTGAAAGGTTTCGTAGTTTTTCACAAAAACTAACTTCTTTGTAGTGTTATCCTTTACTATGAGGAATATTACTTAAAAGCTTTGTTGTTAACATGATTTTTTTTAGAATAGATCTACCAAACAATGGATCTGAAATTAATTTCAGGTGTAACTGATGATCGTGAAGATTACATAGCTCTAGAGGAACAATCCATAATACTCCAGCCCAAAAATATCAAGATATTGTTACTTTCTCATTTATGTACCCTTCCCACATCAAAATCTGAATTATTTCAGTTTTTCAGTAGGACCTTTCATGAGTCATTCACAAAACCGTGTATAGACAGATGCATTGATAATATGTTAGTGCTAGTGCATGTGAAGTAAATAGTAAAATTACTTTCTGTATGAAGTATCAAATTATTTAAGAGCAAAAAGTTAATCCTGTTTTGGTCGCAAGTGGACTCTGGGACATCTTTGCTTAATTCTTTGTGGGTTGGTCAGCTTTTGATAAAAAAAATCCTACTTGTTAACAAAAAAATTGATTGTTGAAATTTTGAAGGATTGTGAAGTAATTTTGAAATACATTGAATTCTTTTGAAAAGAATTGTTATGACTAGGCAGATTGCTGCAACTTGAAGATTTTAAAACGGTTAAAATGTGATTGTTCAGGCACACCTTATGTGTACCTTGGTGGGATTAATAATGGTTATATTTGTTCACTCTCTTTAGTAATATAACTAAAATGTCTTTGGTACAAATATATTAACATATTTAGCAATTGTAGAAGTTTACTTATAAAGCAGTAGTTAATATATTCTGTTGGTGAATATGGTAAATAATATATAATATGACCTGACTTTGATTAATAGATGATCTATATTATTGTGTAGTTAATTTAACCAGCTGATGATCAGATGTAGTAATGGTTAAAGTTAAACCTGAAGATAAATATGTAAACAAATTTAGTTTGAATAAGTGACTAAAATTAACAGAACAGACTGTGTTAAAAGTTGTTGTTAGTTTACCTAAATGGATACCAGGTAGTATAGCATCATGTTAACCCCATCCTTTATTGATCAAGTCAAATCAATGTTATATTCCTTTCTGTTAGGTACAATGAAGACTTTATAAAGTGTATTTTACTTCATATTATTGTCATATTTAACTGAGGTTGAAGCAAGAGAGGAACACTGCAGCTGTTTCTGATCATCATGTCTTCTTGATTGCTTTAGTTTCATGTCCTTGTTATTTTGATCGCTTTAGAAATCAAACTTCTTTTGTTTTCTTGCATCAGGCTCTCAGTACAGGACAGCAACATCCATGGACTGCAGCTGTAAAGTTGCAGAATAAACCAAAGAATTTCTTCAAGGCTCTCTTGCCATGTAAGTTTAACATCATAATCTTGTTCCATTAGAGTTATATTTCATGTTACCAGGTTATGTGACAGGCTTGTCAGTGCTTGAGTGTTCATGATGTTTCTCTTCCTCTTAAAGCAATTACATAATATTCTATCAAAATTTTCTCAAGAATACCAAAGATTAGACTTAAAAAATGAAGTTTCCTTTGAATGACAAAAACTCTTTGCGTGTGACAGTAAAAGAAGGATGAAAGGTGTGGATCTTTTGGAATCGTTTTAAGAATCTTTGCAGGGATGTACTGATGCACTCCACAGATGTTGTTATGATTACCTTTTAATTTTATTATTCTACCAAGATGATCATTCAAGAGTTAGGCTGGATACAGATGGTAGTGATGTTAGGTCTGACTATATCAATGCCAGTTACATCAAGGTAATTCTACAATAAAATATAGCTGCTGCTTTTAAACAGTCACATCTTTCTGCTGCTCTATATCCTAGCTGCTTTAGACAATTCTGTAGAATAGCTGCCATAGAAATATTAACAGAGTGTCTCAACTCCATACTTTATGATGCTGTTTAATACTAGTAGAGACTTCATAGAGCTCTGTTGTTGTAAGAAAGAGTTGCTGTTTGGTTCCACTAATTCCATCTTGATATACAGTATTGTTTAGATGTGATTGGTTGAAAAAAATCATTTACAGTAGCCACTACAACTGGCTTCAATGTAAAAGACAAACATTTAAGTCTTAACCATATTATAATGTGAATATTCCTCTTGTTATGAGATAGAAATTAATTCTTTAAGAGCAATTTTATATGTGATTGAAAGACAAAAAGAGCTGTATTAGCAATGTGATACTTGTTTAGTCTTAAGAATAGCTACAGATTTGCAGCAAAATTTTCCTTTACAATGTAAAAACATTTTTCTTTTTTGTAATATAATAACACTCCTTTAGTGATTATACTCAATAAAGTTAACTTGGTTCGGGTTAATGTCTCAATTTTTATTTGTACTTCAATATCTGTTGCAAGTCTCTGCCGGAAGGCTGGTGATGGGCTGAATTAACAACACCATGTTGTATGTTTACAAGTCACTGTTGCAATTTGTCTTTGTTATAGTCCACAGATGTGGTTGAAATATGTCATATACATAGTTACATTGTCATTGCTTAGAAGTTTGCTATTATAAAACACAATATGGTGTTATTTCTGGTTGCAAGGTATTGCTTTGGGTACAACAGCTATCATTGCAAGAATTGTGGGTTAATCAATGGTCTACCTTGCGTTTATCTCAGGGTAATGCATGAACAGAGATATAACTATCGCTGGATGTACTCGGCCTACAGCTCTTGAGTTTATTGCCCTGCAATAAATGCACAGTAGACTGTTTATTAAACCCTGTTCATTAATACAAAGCACTAAATAAATGTTAATTTTCATCTCGGAATGTTACAATTTAATAAAAAACATTTTGAAGGAAAATAACAGCAAGGTCTCAAAACATGTTAATGCACAAATATAATAACAAGAAGCAGCATAACGATCTGATGCAAGGGCATATTCTGCCCGTGTCCAAGCATAGCAAAATGAACATGAATTGACACTATGGCCACTGTGTACAAATGGATACGTACTTAGTATAGTACACAATATACTTTGCTTAGCTATATAGTTAATTTTGGGTCATAAACACCTGAAAAATTCCATCAAGAAAGTTCTAAAACAAACAGCTACCTTTTGTGTAGTGCAACTGCTCCTTAACATTCGATCAAACGGAAATAGGCATGATCTTACCAGGATCGTTAGGCCTTTTTCCTAGGTGACTGCTTAATGTGATTATATTCACATTAATACCAGCATGGTACATGAGGTTATCGTTGCTATGGTCATTATTATTCATGTTGTAAGCTAGCTTTCTCAGTTTAGTGATCATTTTGCCAAGGGTTGTTAACACTGAAGGAGCTTGTTGCTATACCATACTTTGTTTGCCTGAACTAGCTTGGGCAGAAAGCTGGGATCTGGATTAAGCTTAACGAGATACCATTTTCTATTTTCACTTCCGCCATTGAGTTTACCCTGCATCATCAATAGGTGAATGCAAGGTCAGCTGAAGTCAATAGGACAATCAGATTTGAGAACATTTAACAAGTATGAATTAATAATGCTCTATTATAATCCTGGTGGAAGTTGAGATGTTTCCTGCAGATAGAAACATTAAATCTCTAAATATACTGGTATGAGGGATGATAACTTATACAGCAAGTAGCATAGAGTAGAATAAATAAGTACTATTAATTAAATAAGTGACTTAAATGTATACGATCGTGTATATACTGATTACCTGTGTAATGTATGCCATAAACATGAATTGAGAATTTAGAAATTTTGAAAACAAAGATCAAAAGAAACCCATTGTTGTTCAGATTTGTATATGAAGTAACCCACATGTTACAGAACAGCTACCATTTATGTTTGATGTGGAAAGTGTACACAATAGTTATTTGAAATGTCCATAACAGAAAATTGTAATCTCATAGCTCAAATCTTGCCAAGTATATACTAATGATCCTTTAGTGGACTAAGGAAACAAAACTGAAGAAACCTATTCTGTGTGTGTGGGGCGGGGGAGGGGAGGAGGGTGGTGCCAGACTATGTTCACACTGATATACAAGTAATTGCTTGCAAATATGTCCACTGCCAAATCAGGGATATGTTATTGCTGCTCACATAGAAAGGGATATGTTGGTGAGGATATGCCAGCAGTAATACTATATCTGTTTTAATTTCACTGCTTATACCTCGATCAGAATTTAAACTGGTTTACAATTAGACGATCCAAATTTGTTTTAGAAAACTGTAAGTTACCAGGGAATAACTAAGTATTCAAATTTTTTTGACATTTACGAAAGCTCTAAACTTTTCTTCTCATTGAATAAGATTTGTGGAAACAGCTATACATCTTTATTCATTACAGAACCACCAGGGGAAGGTCTCGTTCATAGCAGCGCAAGGTTTGTATAGATCGTTATTATTTAGCATTTGTGGGAATAACTGTCCTGAACAGATTGATCGCTTGTAAAACATGCATTCTGAGCTTGTACTCTTTATTAGATGAACATCATTGTCCAAGGATATGTCTAACTTGCTGTTCTTCTAGTAAGACTTGCTTGAATTGTTTCCTCAGTTAAATAGCACGTTTTTTTACAGCACAAACTGTGTGTAAAAAATGTTTCTGCTCATTTTTTGTGAAGATAGATACATACATTCTGAGCTATTTTTGACAAATGCTTGTTAAAAGTCATAAAGTAATCATCTACAAAAATTGTGGGTTGAATCTAGTTAATTGGACGGAGAAAGTGCTGAACATTTTCATTAGATAAAAAAGTATGATAAACTAAATAGCTGTTATAATAAAAGCAATATGTTTTAAGGTTTTGTTCTTGATGCTTCCTTGCCTCTGTCTTGGTATGTGGAGTCACTAGATACATGAAAGTTAGGATAATATCATTTGTCCTACCGTTTCTTAGTAAATTCAGTGTTGATTAGCAACAGAAGTATTTCTGTACCTATTTCTTTACCTATAAGCCACCATTTTATCCAATGTTAACAGAAATACGTTGATCCACCATTTTACAACTGTTATCTTCAAAATTGGCTGTTTTAAATACTTTAAAAAAGTAAAAACAGCCTCTTTCTTATATTTCTTATATTTGTCTTCTTTTCTCCTGCCTTCTTGTAGGACTGTCTATTTCTACAATGACATGATTCCTTTTGTGTGGTTACTTGTGATTATCTCTTAAGAATAGCACTTGATAAAATAAGGAAATGTTGTGGTAGTTACTGGAAGATTAAAGTTTAAATCATTGATCTCCATAACCAGCTGCCTTTTATATTTTTTATGTTCCTGTGATATTTCTGTACTGTTCTGAAGGACCAAGGGAAGGTACAAAGGATGATTTCTGGAGGATGGTTTTGAAGGAAGATGTAGAGACAATAGTGACGCTGGTAGATAAAGATGGAACCGAGCAGGTAAACATTACATGGATTGATAAATATATGTAAGGAGTAAATGTGAAATGATGAAAACAAACCAAGCAACAACAAAAAACAGCATTAAGAGAGAGATGTGTTGAACCGCACTAACATTGTCAAGACCATAGCAGATCAGTATGATGTAACATGTTTGCATTTCTGTGTAATTTTTTACTTTTATTTCAATAACAACAGCATTCTAAGGATGCACAATACTGGCCACACGAGGTCAATGGAAGCCAGAAATATGGTGCTATCACAGTATTGTTGATAGAGACAACAGCCTCCAGAAGCTACATACTCAGAGAAATGAATGTTATCAAGGTATGACTTAATATTTTACTCTGCTGATATGAATATAAATCAAACTCTTTCCACACAAAAAAAACTATATACTGTATCTCATTTGTCTGTGATTATTTTGTACTAAGGTCAAGTTGGTTAGTAAATAAACTTAGGGCACATTAATATGAAGTGATTGTTTGCCATATTATGTTTATGTTTAGACAAATGTCATTAGAAAATTCACAGGCTGTTTCATCAACATTTGATATTTATTTATTTAACCAATTTAAAAATACAACTAAGTACAAAAAGATATGAGTTAATGCTAAGAATAAATTTTACCATGTTAGGTGCTAATAAAATATCTTAACACTCGAAGGATAGAAACTATCTGTAATTCTCATGGAGTCCTTATTATGTCAAAATCTATTTCTGGAACAAATATATTTGTGATTTCCATTACCTGGATGTGAATCATCTTTCAAAATGAATTAAGATATTTCAATGCTTACACCTAGTAAAGTGGAGAGATAGCAAACCTGTGCCGATAATGTGCTTAGCACTCCTAATTATAGATTCTACTTGACTAAGATTATTTTCACTCTACTAACCAAAACAGATTATAACATTTAATTTTGATCAAATGACAGCATGGCAATTGTATAATTACGCTTCAATATTATGTGTTAAAATATTCATATTAAAGAGATAGTTTTATTAAGTAACCAGTGTTGCTGTTGTTATTCTCCTTTCCACACTCTTAATCACAATAAGATGCTTGCTAGAATTGTTATAAGTTGTATGATATAGCAGCATTAGAACCTTACTTTGTTAGGATGCCATCAATTAGTTGTCAATATTGTCGGACAAACCATATTCTAATCCTTGATGGCTATGAATGTGTAATAAACTGGAGGGCATTCATACCCCCCACTGTGTTTACTCTGATGAGTTGTAATTGTACAGCTTAGAAGAAGACGTTTCACACCAAGATGATAAACAGATGAAAGAAAGAAGACTCAATTGAAGGAGAAACTTGATTTGGTGTCATTACACTGTGATAATAACTTCAGATCATTTAACAATTTATCAAGCTGTTTGTTTCATTAGTCTGTGATCTCTTGTAATAAAAAATTATTTAAGAATCATATGCATTTAAACGATGTTATGCTCCATTGTTTTATTTCTGTGCAGTGCATAGCATTGTTATTTAAGAGAAATGCATGTTTTCAAGGTAGGCCTGTTACTACTTACCTACAGTATACAATTGCTCTGATTTATTCATTTCACCTGTTATATATTGCAAAAACAGCAGTCCTGCTGATGCAGTCAAATGGCTCTCAGAATACACAACCTCAGAAAATGAATGGCAAATAAATCTGATGTTATAGATAGCTATGTATAGGTTTTAACTAGTTAATAAAAGGCACTTAAGGAGGAAGCAAATGTTTATCATTTAACAGTCTCTTTAAGTTATTTTACCCCTTATGAGATACTTACACAGTTTAAATAAATTACTTCATAATAGTGTACTGGTGTTGTAGAGGAGCACCATCTACAGAATCAGAGGTGTCATTTCTATTTGATTTATATAATTGGATGATTAATTGACTGACTTTAGTTATAACTTCCTTTACTTCTGTCATTTGTTATTCTAGTGTTGTCTCATGATGATGAAGAGAATGAAAGAAGAACATTTTACAGAGAATGAATTAAGATTTTATTTGTTGCCATCCCACATGGCTGTGTTGTTTACCATAGATCTGTTAAAAATCATGGAAGACCATGTTGACTATTTGCTGCTTCACTTGTGTGTTATTTATTACATTATTACATCAGGGTAATGAGAAAGTCCTTACAGTAAGACAGTATGAGATTCCGTGCTGGAAGTATGGAGGTGTTCCTTCCGAGCCTGCTGACCTCATCTCTGTCATCAAACAGATCAAGAATCACCAGAAAGGAGGCAAGCATTTACTGGTACATTGTAGGTAAGAACACCAGAGTGGAAACAGAAATGTTTAATCCCAGAAACATATCACATTGCTCTTTTAAATATTTAATACAGACTCAATCGGGATGTTCTCATTGAGGTGATTTAGTTTCCTATAAAGTTCCTTGAGAACAAGAAATTTCAATGGTTGAAAAATGTATTTATTTTTATCTCCCTTTTCCTTTTTTGAGTAATGGTGTTGGTGCTACTGGTGTATTCATTAGTCTCTATGATCTGATGGATGTCATTAAAACCAAGAAGGAAGTCAGTGTGTTTGATGTCATAGAAGGAATGAGAAAAGACAGGGTGAACATGGTACTGACAAAAGTAAGTGTATATGTTTGATACATAGAGTAATGGTGTTGGTGCGACTGGTATATCCATTACTAGTATATATGATATAATTGTGTCACATGTAAGAATTAATGGTCAAGAAATACTGAATCAGTTTGTAGGAGGACAACTAGTCTCTAGAATTCTGCACATTTGATGAGGTCAATATGCTTCTTTTCAATGTTAGCTCCAGTATCTGTTCATCTTTGATGCTTTGTTGGAAGCCATGTTGTCTCCAGACTCTCAGATGTCATGTGATCAACTCAAGAAACTTGACCTGTCAGCAATGAAGGAGAAATGCAAGAAGGAATTCCAGGTAGGTGTATTACTGAATGATGATTAACAATAGATTGTTGTAAGTGTAATACTAATATGTTGTGTTACCATATGGTGTATTAATGTATGTTGTATTACTTAGTAGTGTACTACTTTGTGCTGTATTAATATGTCAGTAATTTGGTATTCAATTAGAAAAGTAGGCAATATTACATGATGAGTATAGTCAGTGTGTATTAATAAATCTAAAAAGAAATACTGCATGAATTTGTTTAGATTTTGCAAGAAACTACCAAACATCAGGAGGACTTGGCAACCCTAGCAGGAAATTCATCTGAGAATAATCATAAGAACAGGTTCCCTGATCTTCTTCCAGGTGAGCTACTCCCATTAAAATTTAGTTATGTAACAAAAAATATGTGTATAACATGGAATAATAAAATTTAGTTATTGATGGTAGGTTATTTACATTATTGAAAATTTCCATATTACTCCTTTACAGTGGACAAATTCAGACCAGTCTTGAAATCCCCAGGCAACTTAATTGGTTCCAATGATTACATCAATGCTACTTTTGCCAAGGTTTGTGTTTAATGTATGGTACCTATATGGTCTTTTATTACTTTATACCTAATCTAAAAGCAACTGATTTTTATTTTGTGGAAACATTTCTTATATGCATATGCATTCGAAAGAATGATTGAAACTTCTCCTGCAAGATGTGGAACCTTGAAACATATGTAGATACTGAGTTATATTTTTTTCATTGTATTAACAAAATGTTTGTATTGTATATTTCCCAGATTGCTCTAACTAGTAATGGCCATTATACATACATATTTTCAGGACATTTCACAGAGGGGGTTTATAATGACCCAATCACCTCTAGCCTCAATCGTAGAAGACGTTTGGAGACTGGTCTTTGATTATGACTGTAAATGCATTGTAATGTTGAACACCATAGATGATTCTGATGAGGTAGGTGTCTAATAAGAACCATGTTTTGCACAGCTAAGTGTTTGAAGCCTGCATAACATTTGAGTGTTAATCAAGAATTGCATTAACACCAATATCACCTGACTTACAATAACTTAAACAGCTTATGCAGAGAATAATTTATAATATATTGATAAAATAATAATTGATAAATTTTATCTTGCTACACACAAGCTCACATGAATTACATTTACATTGAATTACATGATTACTATTTAAATACAAGAGCTTACATTTATCAATACTTAAACCACAAAGAATATGCACAAACTTTAGAATTGTTTTCCTAACTGAAAAAAAAAATTGTCCTGCATGTGTGAAGTCTGCTGATTGCAATTTTAGTAACACTAACTCACAATTATTTGTTAAGTTGTAACAGCCTCATTTGATATGTACTACAACTTACTTGATGTTTAAGGGATAGTGTCCGAGAAAGATACAGAGGGAAAGAAACTATTGGCACAAATGCATATCCAACCACTTTGGTCACCAATCATCTAAAGTAACTTAGTAGACAATTCAAAACATTTCTGTTCTTCCAAACTCAGTTTACAATTTCCTAGTCATTCTTGACATTTAAATCCTTGAGTGGTTGATTTTTTAACTAAGTAGTCGGGTTTTTGCTACATTGAAGATTGTTGTGCCTTTTGGAAGTATTTGTAAAGGACCTATATCATAGGACTTGCTTTTTTTTCAAAATTAGTTACTATTCAACACAAAGAGTACTCACTTGGCTTTAAGGATGTTGTGAAGAAGAATGAGAACCACACCTTAAGCAGATAATGCCGTAGTTTTGTTGAAAACATCTAAAAATGAAATACATAATATTAAAAATTTATGGTAAGTAATAATGATAGGGTGACACTACATGCTGTGTGAGAGGAGCGTTTCCCGGTGGAGCTGTGTTTTTTATTAGTATTACTCTTTCCTTTATATTTAATGAGTAGTTTAATAACTTCTCTCCTTTCTGTTTTACAGTCTCTAACTGTTTACTGGCCTAATGTCCACAATGCAGCCACTTCTAATGGCCTGATGACTGTGATCTGTAAGAAGATTGAAGAAAGTGATGTGTTCACCAGGAGACAGTTTGAAGTCAAACATAAAAGATCTCAGGTATATAACTAGTTAGAATAATAATTATGTTCTGTTGTTGTGTGTCAATATCATGGTATCATTTGCGTATTTTGTAGCCAAAGAATACTTTCACATAAAATTCTATTTATTACGACTCATTCATATAACAAGCAGTACGTGATGGGTGTGCATGTTTGTGTTCAGCAGTTTGTTTTTTGCCCACTGTCAATAGGAACCAACTGTAAGAGAAACGTTTTCATTACTCTGAACAACTAAATGAAAAATTTGAAATTAATTAAACTTGGTCCTTCAAATTTGGTCATTATTTTCCAATCAGTTTTCTATGGTTGATTTTATACTTATTTCTTTTACATTTCTCTATAAACTTTTGAAGGAGTATTCCCATTGCAGATAAAATATAATACCTCGCTCAACTTTAGCAAACTTTTAACTTCAAACTTCATCAGGCATATCTTGTCACATTAATTTCACACATTTACATTTAATTGACAAATGCATACACTTATGTTTAATGTTTCAGAAATCCCTTTTGGTGGATCATTTCTCCTTCCATGGATGGCATGGAAATAAACCTGATGTGCATAAACTCAGAGAATTCATCAAATACACCAGAACTAAAGGCACTGGTCCAGCTTTAGTTCATTGCATGTATGTATCATAGTCTATTAAACTAAATCATTGTAAACCCTCAGAGAATTTATCAAAATACATCAGAACTAAAGGCTCCAGTCCAGTTTAAGTACATTGCATTTATATATATCATAGACTGTTAAACTGAATCATTGTAAAAACTCAGAGAATTCATCAAGTACATCAGAACTAAATGCTCTGATCCAGCTGTGGTTCATAAACACATTATGGTGTTGATCTAATAAACAAATTTATACCATGATTATTGATCAACTTCTGTTTTTTCCTTCTCTCCTCCCAGTAATGGAGTTGGTTTGAGTGCTGTCTATGTCACAGTAATCTCTGAACTAGAGAGAATTGAAAAAGAGGGCGCTGTTGATGTATTTCAAACTTTGAATAAACTACGGAAGCAATGTCCTAAGGCAGTCCAGACACAGGTTTGTATAAGATGATGATTTGATTGTCACTTAACTGAATCTACCTATCTGACATATGACATTTATGCTACTGTTAAACCTGCTGTGAAAGGTGGTGGGGGGGGGGGTAGGGGTAGTGAATTAAACTTATCTGTATTGTAGAAACAGATTACCTTAAACTGTACCTTTGCTAGATTAGATATATTGGTGTACTCCATCATAAATGTATGTGACATTTTTAAAGATAAATATCTATCTCATTATATGTGACATAATTTGTGACAATGTTAAGGTATATTGATGTACTCTATTATATATATGTGACATGTTTTATATGAATATATGTATCTCAATAAGTGTGACAATTTTCATTTTATTGATTGATTGGGTCCAATATGACCATGATCATCCTTAGTGATATACCCCTGACTAGAACATGATAATGAAAATCATTAATGGTATTACTTTGACTGCTTCGTCTGTAGGTAAGTTTGAACATGAGTTCACATCACATCTGTGTAGGTATATTGAGGCATTCCAAGTAGATGTTTTTCTGTAAGTTGTCCATTTTCCTTTCATTCCCAGGATGAATACCTTCTTTGTCATGAGCTTCTTAGAGATCATCTTAGCAATCCAGAAGAATATGCTGTTGTCTTCTAAGATGGAGATGGATTAACTGAAGACTCTGTAAACTATATTACAAGATAAGATCAGTGTGACCATTATTTTATTCATTAATACGCTATGTAGTGTTTTATGAAAATAGAAAATATCTGTGACTATTCATTAACCAGAATTTTATACTCATAAACCTGAAATTAAGTGATTACGTTGTGGAATTTAGATATTTCCATTATGAACAGTTCATGTCAGTATTGAAATGATGAACATCTGATCAACTCAATATCCAAGTCCATTTAATACTTTTGAATAACTTTCTTATAATTCAACTTATATGTTTTGTTGTTAGATGTAATATATATGATTAGGGGTTGCCAAAGTCTGTATTCTAACAATGTCCAACTGATAGCCTTACAAACTTGGCTTGCAAAATAAACAGTGATGTAAATACAATTAATCAATATTTAGTGTGAAGACAGTTCTGCAAATGGCTTAAATAGGCAACGAATATGTAGAGACAAATTTAACGTATGTTTCTTCTTTTGCCTAATTGAAATATATCATGAAATTAAAATCTCAGCACAAAATAAAAGGTATTTTGGGGTTTAATTTAGTTAGTTTTTTCTTCCTAATGTTGTAAAAGGAACAGTGGGGAGTCAAATGTTGGAGAGGAACATTGCAAGGTAAAATAATCATGTGCACTGGTTCAGCTGATGTAAATAGCCAGATATAAACATAAATCCTTACAAGGTTTCAGTTGTTTCTCCTGTTACCGTTTCATTAAATTTACAACTTCTTGGTGTTATTACTATCATTTTCATATGGAATAGTGCTTTTACATCTTAATTTTTACAGTAAGTTGTTAATGAATGCTAGATGAATTGTGGTGGGCAGGTTTGAGGGTTTTTTACTCCTATAAACTTTAATTTCACTTTTACTACTTCTTGGTGTTTTTACTATTTTCATATTTAACAGTGTATTGACAAGTTCATTGATGTGATGAAGGGTACTTGAGTGGTTTAAGGTTATATCTTCATGTTTACTGTTAGTTGTTAAAGAATGCTAGTAGACTTGGGGAGGAGGGGGTGGGGTCGCAGTATTATCAGTTCATAACAGCAAACCATAGGTTAAAAAGTGATTGAAAACATGTACGTAATCATTTGATATCTTTCCATAGAATGTATGTTACATTATGCACATTAAAAATATGTCATTGGAGGATGTGGAAATGAAAATATGGTTACCAAGATTCAAATTAAAACCCATAAAGTTATCCCAATCATGAACATGAAAGTGTCTGTTAGTGTGTTAGTATACATGGTCAGTGGTGTTTATAAAGAAGAATTGGGGACATGGTTACCTTGTTTCCAAGATGGAGGCATGCCAAAAGTGGTCTTCCCAATTATGAACATGGAAGTGTCTGTTAGTGTATGAGTATACATGGCCAATATTTTTTTTAAAGTAGAAGTGGGAACAGGGTAACCTTGTTTCCAAGATGGAAGCATGCTAAAGGTGATCTTCCCAATTATGAACATGGAAGTGTCTATTATTGTATTAGTGTTTATAAAGTGGAAGTGGGAACAGGGTAACCTTGTTTCCAAGATGGAAGCATGCTAGAGGTGATCTTTCCAATTATAAACATGGAAGTGTCTATTATTGTATTAGTGTACATGGCCATTAGTGTTTATAAAGTGGAAACTGGGTAACCTTCTTTCCAAGATGGAGGCATGCTAAAAGTGATCTTCCCAATTATGAACATGGAAGTGACTATTGAACAGTGTGCAAGTTTGTTGTGATGAGGGCTATTGGAGAAGGTTGAATGTAAAATTTGAATTTTAGTTGAATGTCAGTTGTTAATGCATGCTACTAGAGGGGATGGTAGGGGGGAGGGGTGTGGTATCAGCCATTTGAGTGTATGTAATCTGATGACTTTCAAAAGACTATCATCCTGTGCATTTTGCACTAAGATATATCTGTCATGTTAGCATTTATACGTAGTTATTTGACTGTACTTAATCACTTTTGAATACAACAAAGAAACCCTGGATATCTCCACAGTTTCACATAGTTTCTTTCAGAATGTCTGTCTTTGTTTTGTTCTTTCCACTTCATTTTATGATAAAAAGGTGTTCAATTAGTCTTGATAATGAGTGAGAAATTACTCCGCAATTAGGCAGCAATATCCAACAGTAATGGAGTTTACAGCTGTACTCTCGCACGGTAATTAGGTCTCAAGGTAAGTCAGTATACAAGCTTTATTGTTCGTCTGCTCTGGGAGATGTAAGACAACCAACTTACTAGTCCTTATAACAGCTGAGATGATAAAACCACAAGATATTGCTGTTCCTGTCTATAAAGTATATGCTACTTATTAACAACACAAGAACACAAACCTTTCCTCCCTTGCAACCACGAGAGCGATCAAGGGTTAATATTGTAACCAGGGACGTAGCTAAGGCCTGATGATTGGGGGGGGGGGG
>KN883099.1:64725-78552 GCA_000934455.1 Apostichopus parvimensis | reverse complement strand
AAATGCAGTTTATTGGTAGTCCTTATGCTAGTGTACCACCCTCTTAATTGTTAAGCACCTGTATGCCAATTCTAAGAAGTTGTTGTCATTTGAATTACTCAAAACGGCTTGTGCAAGCATTTTCATACGTATGAAATACATGATTTTAGCAATTTTCAAGTC
The DNA here is from genome assembly GCA_000934455.1 of Apostichopus parvimensis. NCBI lineage: Eukaryota > Metazoa > Echinodermata > Holothuroidea > Aspidochirotida > Stichopodidae > Apostichopus > Apostichopus parvimensis. Next base: position 78,390 of record KN883099.1, on the reverse strand, counting down.
GTGAATTTGAGTAGATTACATAAAATACACAAGTTTTTGACTTAAATTCTTAAACATAGGGTCAATACACTCCTGAAAAATGGTATTTAAAGAAAAATTGAAATTTACCCACAGGCCCAAATTGGACCCCCAATTAGGGCCAGAAGTGAGATTTCTTAAGTTTGAGGGCGCTGTTCATAAAACGTACGGCCCGCTAGACTTGTTTTTGGCAGTCTCCCTGTACAACTACCACTGGGCAAGGATTCTATGCAAATTAAATCTCAAACATACCTGTTTGCGAATATAGAGCACACTCAAAGTAGGGCCAGAAAAGGTCCCTATCTTATTTTCTGCCATATTAATTACTTGTTACGAAAAATTGAGACCATAAATTTTCCTCAAAACTAGCTAAATTAGTAGACTGGTTACATGTCTTCCACAATATCTGCAATATTAGATATAAAATACTTTACATTAATGCAAAAGATGCCTCCAAATTTGAGGAATATTTAGTGCTCTTAAAATGCAACCTGGATTTGGTTGCTAGGCACGGTCATATATCCTAGCAACCTAAAAGTTTTTTGGCCCAATTTCATCCTTTGAGACATGTGGCAAGACACCCTATCAATTTCAGGCGATTCTAAGGGTCAACTCGAAGGCCTCTTTTGATTTGGCATGGATTGACCCAAATGCAATTTACAAAGCATAAGTCAGTTTGACTGGTAAGATCAAGGATTCAGTAGCTTATCTTTTCAAAACCTAATTATCATGAATTCACCGGTATTTTCTATGTACATCTTATAGGTGGCTTACCTTGATCTGTATTTTACTTTTCTCACCTCACTGATAAACCATTTACTAGAATAACATTTGAAATTCATCAGTATTCTGCTATCCATCAGTATTCTGCTATCCATCAGTATTCTGCTATCCATATTGATCCTAGATACATTTGAGGATTAACTCATTCATTGTCGATGTGGAAGTAGGCAATTGACATATGTTTATTTTCCTGTTTTGTAGATTCACACTGCTTTTACTTGTGCACTCTCAACCTTGCTCTTTAACATTTCTTTTCTGTAGTTTGCTTATTTGATGTTTGTCTTATGTTGCATAATTTCACTTTCTTTATTATTTAGCCTGCCAACCGTCGTGTCAGTACGGAGGATTCTGCTCCAGTAACGCATGTATCTGTCCACCAGGACTTACAGGACCTACATGTACTAATGGTAAGTAACATACAGTTGTGAAAAAGAATGCATGTTTGCTCAAATATAACTGAAATTTATTTCATACTAGAATGCCTGCTGTGTCAGCAGTTAAACATTTTAAAGATGTTTCCATATGGAATTGGTTGGTACAATGACATTGATTTTTGAACAACTTGTCCATGCTTGCCACAATATTAGATGCAACATTCAGTGTCTGGATCAAGATTGCTGATAACTAAGTCTGTTATATATACAATTTGAACCAGGGAGTGATCGATGGATTCAAATTTGACTTTTATTGTCTTCTTTGTTCTTTCTGACAGTTAAAGAGTTTCTCTAAGTCTTTATTATTATACAGATGTTGTTAAGATGTACCTCATAATTTGATTGTTTCCTGTTGTCTCTGTTTCTTTCAGTTAACTGTGATAACTACCCTTGCCTCAATGGAGGTACTTGTATCAGAGGTTCCATACAAAACCAAGATACCTGCCAATGCCCAGATGGATTTGTACTTCCATTTTGTACAACAAGTGAGATACATAACACATGCTGTTATTCATAAGTAAAAAGCCTTACATTTTTCACTGTGTTGATCATGGGCAAAGGATCAACTGTTCAAGTCAAAGACTTTCAGTTGTAGAATTTTGAGATAAAAATTGTGTTTGTATAAATTGGAATATTACATTACTGTTATGTAATGCTCATACTTCCTGGTGCTGCTAACTATTATTTCTTTTTGGTTATTGTTACTTTATCCCTAGTATCCACAACCTTTAAAACCATCCGTAATTCTGAATATAATATCAGCAATTGTAAACAAGGGAAAGAATCTGTAAGTTCAGTCTAAAATTATTTTTTGAAATTTGAATAGTTATTGGCTACATGTGACATCAAACAAGTGATCTCAGAGACAAAACTTGTGTGCACATCTTAGTGAGTTATATCCAACCATTACTTGGTGAAATATCCTATATGTCCATATCTTTGCCGGGGAAGTTAATTTTTGCTGTTTACAATATACTTATTAAATTTGTTGTATCTACATCAATCTCCACCACAAACAGCTCTTCAACATCTACTCTGATGTTGTTCAATTTTGCTCTACCTAGAATTGACTTAAAATCAGTATAAACAGTTAAAGTCACAGCTAAAAGTTACCATTGGTATATATATATCGTTGCAAATCATCCAAGAACTGAATAAAATACTATGTAGGACATGCCACGTGTGAAAGAGATGACAACATGTGAATGTGATAATGTGTTTCCTTTTCTGTCAAGGTTGTACCTCTTGTTCTAATAGAGGTTCCTGTAGTAATGGTGTCTGTTCCTGTGATTCTGGATCTGTTGGGCCAACATGTCAGAATTGTAAGTAATAGTTGATATTCTCCCACCCAGAGTTGCTCTTGAGGCATTGATATCAAATTTGTGTCAAATGTGCATTTTAAACATTTAAAATAATTTGAAAGTTGAACCTTCTCAAAATGTGAAAAAGTAACCTGAATGCAATTGTATTTTGTATGGTGTTGTAGGCTGTAATTTTTATGGTAAGCCAAATGCTGAATAATAATATAAACCAGAATAAACCTGGATTATCAAAGTTTTAAACCGGATGTAGCAACTGATAAACGCAGTTTACTTATCACTTAATGACCAGAATTTGAACAGGTATGCAACAATTTTTTATCAACAAAATGTGGAATTTAAAATAAACTTGGAATATCAACTGATAAACCTGGTGTAGTGTTCAATAGTCTTGATTTGTTAAAATAACATTGTGTTGAAAAACCTGGTTATCAGCACTTTAACCTGATTGATATGTTCATCCTGCAATTCTAGTGCAAAGAGGTTAATTGACAGAATATTTGTGCTTTCACTGATTAAGTGCGACAAATGTAGAGTCGTTTTGTCAGCAATGATAACACATAATCATCCACTAGGGATATCCATACAAGGAAGTGTTCTGAGGAATGCATCCAATGTTGATCAAGATGCACATTCTTTGTCTGTTTGGCAAGGGTGCATGACTGGACATAATGATGTATAAAACTAGGAGAAATACTTTGTGCCTTTCGCTGAACATCGCTCTACAATACATTCTCATCTTAAAATTATTTTTGTTTGACCATAGACTGATTATGCTTTCTTCTCTCAGGTGTCAAGACAGTCATATATGTCTGAGTATCAAGCACACTTAAGAATGCCAAACTGACATAAGAAATTCAAAATTAGTTCTGTGTGTTGATAGGTAACTGATAAACCAAGTGTATTGGCTTTATATACCAAGTTATTTTGGTAATCTAAGTTTATCACTTGTAAAGCTGTTATTGTTCACTGATAAACATATATTAGTTGTCAATGGATATACCAATTAAGATATTTAGATACAGTCAGTATTCCAAGATATGATTTGGCTTTATCTGTTGACAATCCATTTTATTCCATGTTTGTCAGTGATAAAAAGGGTTTAGAGTGATATTTCAAGGATTCTCAGTGATAAGTCAAGTTTATTAAGTGTTAATCTGGGTTTATCAGTCAAAAATCAATGTTTACCAAACATTATTGCTTGATAAACCATATTTATTGCACATAGTTTACTTATTGGGCATTTGGCTTGCAGTATGTGTAACATATATAGGTGTTGCCATGGACATTTCCTGCCCAGCTTGGCCAATACTAATTCCTGATTTGTTTGTGTTGTAAATATGATAACATTATGAAGGACAGAAGTAGCATCTCATAATGTCATAGTTATATGCGGTTAACTTTTCCCATAAAAAATCAGTTGTCTCATCTACCTCAGAGCTGCTTAGCATGATCTCAGTGTCCTTAGCATTACACAATCTGGGAATATCAGGTTTACCATAGTTTGTCTGATAAACCAGATTTATTGACTGTTTACATAAACTATAGGAGTGTTAGCTCAGTGGTTAACGCCGGTGCCTTCCAATCATAAGGTTTCCAGTTCGAGTCACTCCAAGATTAATGTATGTCGTCCAATTACAGTGATGTTGACAATTGAAAATTCGTATCCATGGACGTTAAATATGGATGTAAGAGACTGATTTCGGTCAGCTTGCGGCTTTGTTAAGCCAATCGGGCTTCTTCGCGAGTTCCTGCTCCCAGGAGGATATAAAATACATACATACATATACATTCATACAGTTTAATTAGTTAGCATTTGGCTTGCCATATGTGTGACATAGTCGTTTTTGTGGACATTTCCTGCACATGCAGGTAGGCCACCTCACATTGGTTATTTTTGTGTTATTAATACAATAAAATCATGCAGGAATGAAGTAGCATATAAAACTTCTCTATATATAGGCCTCTGCGGTTATTTCTTTCTTATATCAATTGTTAAAGACATCTCATCTACCTTGGATCTGCTTTGATTTCATGTCTTGAGTATTATTAAAAAACATCCAGTTTTCCAATCTAGTCTATGATATGTTCAAGTGTCATTATTGACCTCATAAATTAATCTGCATAGGTAGGTACTTGTCTCGTTTGATTGCTGTGCAATAAAGGCTGGTATACCAAATGTCTTCCTGTGCAACTTGCCCAGATTCTGATGTCACTAATTCAAATATTGGCATTACCTAAAGGTGAAAGCAATGTTCAAACAAAGACAGCAACAGACTACCAACATGTAAGAACAACTACCAGTTTCAATACATTATATCATCTATGGGCTGAAATTGCTGCCAAGGAACAGGAATTTGTCATCGTTTAATTTTAATTTGTCTAATACATGCAAGTCTCCTGGATTAGGCCTCTACACATGATAGCAGGTGATTCATAAAAGAATGCAATTCACATATACAACAGTAAATGTTGATGTTTGAGTACCTGCTGTAACATTATATTTTCTAACCTACAGAAGCTTGCTGATTGGAGTTAATTTGACTGTAATTATCATTATTGAGATGATAGGACAAGTGAAAGGCTCAATCTCCACATGGGTATAAAATGGTTTGACTATACTTGACTGACTGCCAGGAATAGTTTTGTCTTTGACAAGTAGTTTATTATAAAAGCATGACAAATCATGTTATATTTTACTTCTCATGTTTGGGATTGGAATGTAGTTTGTATTATGTTATGGAGATGTTTTCAAGATTTAAGTTTGTCAAGGTATCGAGTTATGAGTGGTATGTCACTGAAGAGTGATGGCTGGTGATTAATAGTATGTTGTTTTCTCACTGTCTTTCAGCCATCTTTGCATATCTGAATCCTGTAGCAGTAACAGTTAGTGAAGGAAACAATGACCATAATGTGACGGTACAAGTCTGTCGACAACCAGACAACTTCGCCATAACTTTGAGAGGTTTGTTTTAATTACTTTATACAGCATAATTGTATAATGTAACCTATACATTGTGATCTAAATAGGTTTTCATGATCACTATTTGTGAAATGAAACAAAAAATTCAAATACTTGTTTTTCTAAACCCAACAATAATTTATAACAAGCCAGTAGCAATTCTTTCATATTTAAAACAATGATCAGTAAACAATATATTACATATTCATGTGAAGTTTCTTTTCTCAATATATAGTATCTCTGTTTGTGTGTTATTATGTTTCCCTCAAGAATAGTTAAGTACTAAACTACAATAAAGCTTACCCCACAACATTATACAGTATGTAAGAGCCAATGGCAACTATAAGTGGTTCCATAAAATGTACTTTATTAGATTGCTCTGGGAGCATCCCCATTAAGCTGTTATAGAAACTAACACCATGTTTTCTAATCTTAACATTTGTGTTACATCCTTTGATTGATGTCATTTCCTTTAGAATGTAATTGTGATGTTTTCCTGAAGAGAGTTTTGTGTATCCCGATGCAAGCCTCGCTACACAAATATACACATAACCATATCTACTTGCACTCAAGTGGATTATCAAAGTGCAAAAGTTTTGATTTTTTGTTTTCCTACTTCATAATGTGTTAAATATTCTCCACTTTTTGCACCTAAACTTCCTTGATTTGTGTAACCATCTCTTATTTGCAGTGTATACATTAGCAGGATCTGCTTCTACTGGCAGTGACTTTCAGGAAATTCCCTTCTCCCAAAATGTCAACATTCCTGTGGGAGCGGTCTGTACACCTGTGACTGTCACCATCAACACTGATCAGATGTTTGAGCCGACTGAGGAATTCAACCTTGTCTTAGTCACACCAGATCCATTGATACCAGCATTGTATACCTTGATAGATAATGTACGAACCACCATTGCGATAACCAATGATGATCCTGGTAAGTTAATAATTTAATGAAAATTAAATACATAGCATTCAAATGTATTGTAAGTCTGTTCTTATAACCAGCATGTCTATAATCATTAGATTGATATTCCAAATAGTAACATTTTGCTGAAAATAAAGGATTAGCTGATTTGGAATGAACTAATTAAAAGTCAGTATTCAGTGGCTACTAAACTATATAATGTAAGCCTACTAATCTGTAATACAGCATAAATATGTTCCATTTGCACCTAAGTACTAAAAAACTCACTCGGGTGTCGGTAAAAAATGAAGTATAAGGTGTAATTAATCTACTTCCACATCAACGTATACAATCATTGTAACCCTCTCTTACAGGCATAATATTTTCAATTGTTTGTAAACATCTTTTATATTTATAACAAGTTTGTAAAGACATCACTCTATATTTTATTGAAATGTGATTTAAATTAACAATATCCAAATGCCTAAATCTTAGACTATTATCTGACAGTTGATAAGTGAAAACTTTTCAGTGGTGGATGCCATTGTACCTGCTGAAATGTTGTTGATCATGTTTCAAACTAACATTATTGATCCACAACTTCTGCATACAGTCCTAACAAGTCCTTCATGGTACCCTATATTTCCACTTAATCTCTGAACCAAGGTTAGAATAAAGAACTGCTTATAGCAGATATGATGTGATTACCCAAGTAGTCAACACTATTTGTTGTGATAAAAATGCAAATGTGCATGATGGCTGGTGATGTGTGTAATTTATACTGTACAGTAATCCTTACTCTGTCAGTCCATGGAAATTATGTACATGATCACAGACCTACTGTACTCTTTAATTATGGAAAGTTTATCTTTAAATAGAGCAAATTACAGCAAACCTAAAAAGAAGTATAAATGTATGTAAATAGTACACTAGACTTTATTAATATGCTAATTATCATATAAACATTCTTTACTATAAGTGCTGCAAAACTTCTTTGTAAGCACTGTTGAATATACTTTTTCTTACTTCACAGAAAGTTTTATATTATTGGCTGTAGAGAGACTTACAAATTTTATAGATTTTCAAGCATACACTACAAGCTGTTAATTTGACAAAAATGCATTTCTGTATACCACATAATAATAACTGAGTGTCCAAATGGTAGACTAGTCATGCATTATCATACTATACCCCTGTTTAACATCAAACAAACATTATGCCACAGAATGAAAACTTTTTCTATAGAAACTAGATTAGTAATACATCTTATACCGTAAAAAGTTCCACATGCTAATTTGTAGCATGAAAGAAACATGTCATTTGAGGGCATAAAAGTCTAAATTTTGTATCAATTTAATTTGAGTGCAGCTGAAGAACTGACCGTATGGTCTGTGTATAAGGAAATTTTGTGCAGACACTTTAATTGATGAACCTCAGCGGAATAAATGGTCACTTCTCAAGAATTGACATTTTGTGATATAGCATACAATCTGTACACTGTCAAATAGCAGTGCTTTCTTCTAATGGTATATATTAAAATATGACTTGTGCCTCCAGTTATCCTTTACATGTCATGTCACAGAATAAGTAAGAGGTGTATAAATTAATATACAGATAGATAAAGTGCTTCTGACATTGAAGTATCCATGACATTGCAGTCAGTGAGGATCCTCATCATATAGGAGAACAAGGCATTCAAATGGAACACTGTATCATGCAGTTGCAGGAGTGGAATGCAGTGATGTAAGTTTGAGTATTGAAGAATACTCTGCTGATGTAAAGAAACTTATAACACATACTGTACCACATGCCTTGGTCACAAAATTCACAAATCACAAATTAAAGGAAAAGTATAGCTCTATTAAATAATGGTATAATTTGGCAAAGTAAAAATATTTTGACAGAATATTATTCCTTCTTCACTACTATGCAAACACCATTATCCTGATAACATCAAGAGAGAGAGTGCCATTAATTAATCTAGTGAGATTGTTATCTTTTCAACATATTAATATAGGTGAATGCTATTTATTGTCTTCTTACAGTTAATTGTGATCTTGATCGGCCATGCTTTAATGGTGGAACTTGTCGTCCATCTGTATCACAGAACCCATGCACTTGTCCAGCTGGATTTGTTGAACCATTTTGTACAACAAGTATGACATCTTATTTTGAAATACATCTTTGCATGTGTCTACAGATGAATGTTAAAACAGTATTATATAACAGTTTAATCATATAAATCGCAAGTATGTGATACTCAGTATGCAGATGAACATGCATTTTCATTTACTTTACATAAACTTGCGACTTATTACTTTCCTAGCTACTCACATTGTTTTAGTTTGTTTTCAGTACCTGCTACAAGGTTTTACAAACTGCCACTTTATGCATCGGCTTGGGCTTTATCATTTAACTTAGCTAGAGCTCAATGAAGATGTAATGGGCCTTAAATGTCCGAAATTTAGCGAGATACTAATATTGTCAGTATGGGATTCACTGAAGCAGTGTAATCCTTTATGCAGGTTGACTCACTCTTGTATCAGTATTTTATTTTAAATTATTGAAGATGTTACAGACACTTATTTGTAATAATCTGTCCTAATTTACTGGATTAAGCATGACTTTAATTTATTGGCAAATTGGCAGTTAAACCAATGAACAAAATGTATTATTTGCTCTTAATTAATATCACAGAATCAATGTTCGTATAATTCCAATAACTGTACTGAGTAAACTAAAAGCAAGTCACTCCTCCATGAAATATCATTTATAAATAAAGAAAAAACATGGTAGCGACGTTTTCAGCTACTGCAAAAAGCCTGTGAAGATAAAAAAAAAAAAAATCTGCAACAGAAGATGATTGGAATGTTAGAACTATTGTTTCTTGCTCTAACTGTCATTATTTTGGAAACATGTATTCAGATGCACATACACACTAGGCATATATACATTACTTGACTCATTAACATTTATCAACCTTTCTAAATAAGAAGAAATCAGTATGAGAAGGGAGAAAACATTGTCTATATAAACTGCATTGAGCATATAAACAAATCAAAATGTCAAAGGAAGTAAATGTGGAATTGACAACAATATCTTTCGTGTAGTTATTTGTCAATGTGAAATATTCTGGTTTATAACTAAGATCTATATAAAATATACTGTGTATTCTAATGCATATTGACATTTGTTGTAATTGAATCCATATGATGTATTATTCTCCCAATAGGTTGTCGCACTGATCCCTGTCAGAATGGAGGTATCTGTAATGATGATGTATGTTCCTGCCAACCAGGATTAACAGGTCCAACATGTCAGAGTGGTTAGTATTATTAAATCCATTGTAAGTTTTCACTATCACTTAAAGAGCAGTTCCAAGTTTTTATTTTTAATATAAGTAACATGTATTAAGGTCTAAACTTAATTCCTAGTGATTGCAAATGCTACCGAAACAGTTGAAGTTATGCCCCTCTCCAAATATGACCTATCTAGCTTTGTTCCTCACATATTGAATTTAATTGAACTGTTACAGCAGTAGAGTTGCACAAAAGCTTTCCACACTTGAAAGAACGAAACAAGATGTTATTGGTCCATGCTAACATAACAAGCATCCCATATATTACAGGCAATGACCCATTGCTCTCAAACACCTATGTGGGTGACTAAAAAAGTTTACCTTTGGATAAGAGCATAATAAAATATGTGAATATGCTTGTTTTCTGAATAGACAATTATCGAGGACTCTTAGATTTGCTGTACAAACTTGTTAAAATTCTAGACAAGAAGTGAATAGGTTTCAGTACACATATGGTAGGCTATCATTAGTGACTTTCTCTGTACTTAGGGAAACCAACCAAATTATCAAACAAGCACCTACCAGCAACTTTGTAGCTATATTTTACATGCTTTTTGGTTTCAATGTAAATCATAACCTATGTAATTATAAGATGTCTGTGTATGTGTGTGGTGCCTTGTTGTTATCCCACATGTTATCCCATTAAAGGAAATTGGATGGATATCAAACATGGTTTGTGAATGCCCATGTTTAGGTCAAGGAATGTATAATTTTGGTATGAGGTCAAAGGTTAGTTGAGGTCAGCAGAGGAAAAAATTGAAAAACCTTAAAAACACATATTTCGAGAAGAGAAACTTGGATGAATCTCAATTTTTGTCTTTGAATTAATGCTTGTACATGAATAGATGAAGATTGTTTTAGTAGAGGTCAAAGGTTATGTGAGTTCATCATTGGTCGAAATGAGGAAACCTTTCTGTACAAATTATATCTCAAAAAAGAGACTTTGGGTGCATTTACGTTACACAACCTATTGTGGATTTGTGAAAGGTGCAATTTTCACTGTTCTAATTATATTCAATGCTCTAGTTCTGATCGAATGCTAACATCGAAATCAGTACTCAATAGTTGTACACATGACACTTAAAACTGATCACATTTAATGTCAAGGTTCTTATTTGTTCACTATTGCAGTCCTAATATAAATGATAATCAGTACTTATTATCTGTGTACATAATGCTTTTATATATTATCTAAATTTCAAATTTATGAGGATTTTGATGGTTTCAGTACTGTTCCCCATGGCATCATTGTACATTTAGTACTTATCAGCATTAATTTCAAGTTCAATAATATATTCTTGCACTTTGGAGCAAATTTGCTGTGACTTGATATTACTATGGATCTTGAGATCAGACTCATTTCAAACTAAGAACCAATCATGTTGAGTCTTGTTAACAGAATGTTATCCTTTCAATTCTAAGATCCTATGTTTGATATTTGGTACAGCAAACCAATGACTGAGATCTGCATGTAGGTAGAAGCATGAAACAGTAGTAAGAAAACGTTTTGAAGTAGTGATATTAGATGTAATACTTTTATGAAACTTGAGAAGAATATTTGTGATCTTGCAGCTATTGCAGCAAACCAATGGCTAAAATTTGCAATGTAGGTAGAAGCATGAATCAATAGTAAGGAAGTAGTAGATGTAATACTTTCCTTAAACTTGATATATTTGTGACACCAAATCTAAACCCCAACAATAGTTAAAAATTAAGTTGTAAATTCATTTTAATTTTGCTTGAGATATATCAGTGCCAGAATGATTATCACTTTCTTATGTTTTAAATAGACATGTTGATGAATCTTCTCATCTTGCAGCTATTGCCGTTTATCTCAGTCCATTAGAGGTCTCAGTTACAGAAGGCAATACTGGTAATAGTAATGTCCGGATACATCTCTGCAGACAACAATCAGACCTGCCAGCAACTGTTCCAGGTTAGATTTGAATCTTAAAACATTGTAATCTCATTAATTTCAAAAGGTAAAACATGGATGAACTCATATTTGGTGGATCCACCTTAGTGAGTATAGGAACACTTCTGTTTCTCATAGAGGTTAAGGTCATTGCAGGTCACCAGAAACTAAAGTCTTACAGCCTTGTTGACACTATTGTTTTGTGAATCCAACCTCGATTCATACAAGAAACACATTGATTTCTCTGGAGGACAAAGGTCATTTGAGATCAACAGAGGTCAATGTTTGAAGACCTTGTAAACACACTATCTTCAGGTGCAAAGCATGGATGATTACTTCATATCGTGAATCCACCTCAGTGAATAAAAGAACCCTATTCTTTTCCACATAGGTCAACACATGTCACCAGAGGCCAAAATCTGAAATCCTTGTTAATAATATACCTTTTTTTTTTGCATCTTTATTGAAATCGTCTTTGCATATCATTTAACATTTAAGTAAAGTCTTTTCAAACTTGCAAGAAGATAAGGTAACATGACATAACTTAAATAACAAGTAAGAACTTATTTCTGGTTTGAATTGCTTATAACCCATATAAGACCTTCTGCTATGTACATTAGCGGAAATTGAATTTTCCAATTGTAAAAGAAAGTTCAACTTGTGCTAAAAATAGTTGTAAGTTAAAGCCACCTCACTCATTTTTATACTAAAAATGTAACATTTTAGGTGGAAGAACAAAAATTTAACGTTATAACTCAAACAGTGTGTGATGGTTCATTTCATACTTAGTTTGTGGGTACAACTTTAATTATTATAAGAAATGTATTGTTGTCTATGTAGGTTAATGTTCATTTGAGTAACAACAGTCAAAGTCTGAAAAACATTTAAATTCAGTAACTTCAAAGCAAAGCTTTTATGAGATTCAGTGAGCACAAGAACCCTGATGTTTGTTGAAGAGGTCAAAGGTCAACAGAGGTTAACAAGATATATCCTACTGAACACAATGCCTACAAAAGCTTAGATGAAATTCATACTTAACAAGTGGATCAACATCCATAAGTTCACATACATTTTTTATGGAGATCAATGGTTGCTTGAGGTCATCAATCATCAAACACAGAAAAGTAGATATGAATAACTTCAAGCTTGGATGAAATGTTGGATGTAAATGCACTCAGTGAGTAGCAGAGCTTTATTGTTTTCTGTAGTTCATTTGAGTTCAAAACTGATTGTGATTAAATGTGATTACCTTAAAAGTGTTCATATAAAAGTTGGCAAAGAGTCACTAAGCCTGTTGGCTTTCTGGTATTTCCTTGCCTGAGGTCTAATGAACCCATATTTGGTGATGATGATTTGCTAATTTCATATGTGTGTCGACCTTAGTACATAAAAGCAACATATTGCCATGTTTGAAATTGGAGCTTGTTAACTTATAACTGGCAGCTTGAAGTACATGGTTGATGTCAACAGAGATCAAGGTCTGAAACCCTTGATAACTCAAAGATTGAAGCTTAAGTATGAACTTCGTACTTGATGGTAGATCCACATGAGTGCAAGTCATCTTGCTGGTAACAATATTTGATATCGTTAAATGTTTTTATATCTGTAGCAAGGAATCACTACGCCATTTGGCTTTCTCCAATAGGAAAAAGATTACTTGACTTGCAGCCTTCACAGGTATAATGGGGATACTTTCAAATAATGTAGTTACTATGGTAACATCTGTCAAAAGTCACAGGCTGAAAGTTCAAATCTATAATTCCAGCGCAAATTTGTGACAAACACTCTTCCTTGTTTGTTGGCGTATATATTCTCAAACTGTGGAGGAAGATACCAGATGGGAAGTTGTGTCTCAAAGACATTGAGAATGAAAGATCAGCTGGTCAAAGATAAAATAGAGCATAGAATAATTGTTTTGCTAATATGCCAAGTTTAAACATTGAATTTACTTGCAACCATCACAGGTTTT
>KN883099.1:23655-34743 GCA_000934455.1 Apostichopus parvimensis | reverse complement strand
ATTTTGTGATTGATATGGGGAGGGGTCTAAGGAGAGGAGGTGTCCCCCCTCCCCTTTGAGATATTTTTGAACAATTGAAGGTCCTTAGTTGCGACCTGGTGCAATGTGTTGCCAGTTTCATCATTTTCATATGATATCATATTATCAGCAGATTTTGTTTCCTGTTTGAATTCCTTTACAGGTTCTTTTACATAATATATCAGAAAAACAAAAATAAAGCGCTCTTTTAAACATTTTCCTGTCGGATGATTCTTGTTTACTGTCCAATGTCTGGACTTTAATACATTTGACAAACTTTACTGATGGACAATATAAACTTCATATTTTGTAAGACAGCCAGATGTGCAGTGGCCTAAAAACAAATATCGTTATCGCAGTGTAAGAATTATTTATAGGAAGTGCGTATCAAGTACGATTGCTAGCTCAGTTTCATAACATGCTGTTCGTGCAACAATTTAGGACGAATCATAGAAAGGATGAGAACGAACGTTGTCGACGTCGTTGTGCATACGGTTCGTGACACTCCATCAAGTGCGGTTAGGCATAGGCAATAGGTATTTTATTACGCAGTGGCCAACTGTAGGCTTGTAATAGGCTATAGGCTAAAATTAGCTAATTTCATCTGCCAAACTAAGTAAATGCTGAATCAGTAGGCCTGAATGTTACTACAATTATAATCGAGTTAACGGAGCTGACGAGTATTCAAGATCAAAAGAGCACTGACAAATTACCATGCTAAAATACAACAGTTTTTAACATTTTTTCGACACTGAAAGGGGGGAGCAGTCGTTCCCCCTGCTCCCCTGGCTACGTCCGTGATCGTATATATGATCCACATCGATATGGGTTCACTGAGTTTCCATTTGGCCTGTTTCCTACAAGATTTCTAACCGCAGGCGCGTAGCCAAGGGGGGGGGGGGAGGCGAAGGGGAAGACCCCCCTCCAGTATATTTGTTGTATTTTTTTTTTATGATATCGAAGGTTTAGAGTAGCCTTTATAAGAGGTTTTTATTTGTACACCAATAATTAACTTTGTCTGAATTTTGAAAATTCCCTGACCAACATTCTTCATCATACTTCCCTCTACTCATGCTATTTTGGCCGGTCTGTTAGGGGTTGAAGGGGGTTTTTCTATATTGGTTGTTCATAGATGAAATTTTGTGCAACATTATGGGTATGTTTTGAAGTGAATTTATTATTCAAATTCTGAACAAATAATGGGCTTAAAACCTTGAAAAGTGGGGCTGACGGGTATTGTGGGGCGTTACGTAGAATTACCTACAAAATCAATGATCCACAGGAGATGCGATGAGGTCAAACATGATGTGTGACTGGTGACAATCTTGAAAAGGTTATGAATGACAAAAAACTATTGGGAAAAACTTGGTTATCAGGCAAAAGTGTACATCTGGTTGGTCATTTTTAAGCCCGAGAAGTGCCATTTCCGGTGATCTGGGGGGCTATCAAAACCAGAAATTTTCTTGTCCGCTGCGCCAACCAATGGTGGCGCTCCGCTTTGATAGTAATTCGCCTGCACCCAAGCAAATATCCCCCCAATATTTGAAACAAATCGCCGCCCCTGTTGTCATATGTTATGTTTATTGTATTTCTACCTGTCATTTGAGCAAAAGTAAATTAATTTGAAACTCGATGGTATTTACTGCATGGTACTTCCTGGCCTTTTTGCTAATGACAAAATATATGTAATGCTTTGAAATTCATAAATGAAGATACGTTACTAAATATTTAGCTGTATGTGGGGACCAGTGTGAGTGATCAAGTTTTGAAACAAGAATAATATTAATAGATGTCAGCTCACTCTTCTCATATTTTCTTTACAGTGGTCACCTCTCAAGGCTCTGCTATTGCATCTTCAGACTATGTTAACATTAACACTGATGTTACAATACCTATTGGACAGGTTTGTGCACCTGTGGATATATCCATTGTATCTGATATGACCTTTGAACCTACTGAAGTATTCCATATGCTTATACTTCCAAGTCAGTTACCATCATCAGTACACATTGTTCCTGGGCAAGGGACTGCTACTGTCACTATAATAGACAATGATGGTAAATATCATATTTAAAATCAGGTACATTGGCTTTTATAGAACACATACGATTGAAATCTAAAGTCAAGACCTGTTAAAATGAAAAAGATAGGAAAACAATATCTTGCTGTATATTTGCATATATTCTGTTAAAATTGAGAGATTTTAGTGGTTTGATTAATAATTTCCTGAAATGTATACAATTGTTTTCTGTATGAATTGTTGAGCTTCCTAAGGATGATAGTTGAGACCTTAGTCTAAGTTGAAATTAAACTTTTTCATATTAACAGTGATCTCAATAATAAACAGAAGATGCAAAGATTAATTTTGACTTTACAACATTTCAAAATTTTAGGTCTACATAGATCGAAATATACAGATAATACAACTATATATAGTCTAGTAGTATCCTGTGGATATGTAAACAGAGATATTTGTTACTGTTTGTATTTATTTGCAATTAGAAACACGATATGTCTGTGAGTATTGGTTGAGGTAGCATCTTGTTCATGTTGCTTTGTTTGCAGGCAACAGATGTTTGAAAGTGATGTTTACGTGTTACCAGAGTGTATCCATTGATTGTGGCAATCATACACATAACTTGTATAATAACTTGGTTCCTATCAGTGGTGTGCACTGATCATCATTAATTATACCAGGCTGAATGACAAGTTACAGTAACAGAAGGGACAAATACACACACACAGAATACAGACATGTTTAATGAGTGGGTGAACACTAAAGAGAAAGATGTAAGAGGATTAGTAGACAATGGATGGAGAGAAGAAAAAACCCAACTGGGTAAGAGGAGAGGTAGGAGGTAAACTGTAGAGGGACAAAGAGAGGATTAAGGGAAGAAGGGCGTAAGTAGGGAGTAAACTAGAGAAGGACAAAGACAGAAAAGTGTGGGGAAAAAAAGTGGAAGAGAGCTACAAGAAGTGAGGTGTCAGAGGGGGAAAAAGTGGGAAAAAGTGGGAGAGAGAAGGAAGGTACAGAAAGGTTATTCATGTCCTTCCTGAATATTGAGCCCCTGAGGTTGAATGGTGCAAAGGTGTTGCATCCACATTCTCTCTCTGCTGATACGTGCTAGGTCAAGACGGCTACCCAAAGACTCAATCCCCTGTAGGGACATGTCATTAATGGTATGGTTGGGAAGGTAAAAGTGTTCTCCAACGGGGGTCTCAGTCTTCATGGTGTTGACTGTGGATCTGTGACCATAGAACCGCTTCTTGAGGGTAGTCTTAGTTTCACTAACCTACTGGATGCAGGAAACTCTACAAGAGAGGAGATAGATGACATTAGAGGTTGTGCAAGTGATGTGACCCTTAGTCTTGTGTGTGAGTTGGGTGCTGGTGATGGAATTGGATCCAACAATGTGGTGGCTACAGACGATGCAGCTCGAAGTACTATCACATTTGAAAGTACAATGCTGAATGGATGTATGGTTAGAAGTTAGAAGTGGAACAGCATGCACAAGAAGGTCCCGTAGGTTGCGTGCAAGTCTGTAGGCGATGGTGGGTTTTTCAGGAATGGCTCTATCTGCTGATTTAGCTGAGAACTATTAACAACAGTCTTGAGATTCGGAAGCACTTCTGCACTATTAAATGTTGGAATGTCTATTGATTGGATGGTGTTTGCAGTACAAATTACTAATATTTAAGAAACTACAGCAGACAAATGTCTCCTTCATTCCTCCATGTTTACCACTCTTGTGTGTATCTCAGTGTATAATCATCCTTCAGCTGTACTCTAACATATTGTTACTGTCTTTTACAATTACAGATTGCATCAGACTTGCCTCAGCTGGTCAGTGTGGTCCTAATGAGTGTTCTTGTTCTAAGGGGACATGTACTTCACAGACTGGTAGATGTGTGGCCACCTGTAGTGTTTTCCAGTGTCCTGCAAGTAAGGCTGCATGTGGTTTCCATTATATTGTTAAACCTGGCTAGCCGTTGCTTGGTTTATTTCCAGAACAAACAGGTATTCTCTGGGTATCACGTGATCTACAAAGTAACCAAAGCTCTCTTCCTTATCTTACTCCTAAACAGTGGCGGAGCGTCCATACAGTCAGGGGGCGGATGCCCCCCCCCCCCCGACAGACTCAAATGGACTGCTGGCGCCCTTTTCAGCTTTTTACCACTTTTTACTTTTACTGCGCTCTCATCTACCTATTGACACTTGTCACATTTTTTGGGTGTAATTTTCTGACAAAATGCTCTAACGGCTATTTATTCTTCGTTTATCTGCAAATTAGCAAGGCCCGGAAAGGGTCATTTCCGGCGATCTAGGGAGTATCTTTACTCAAAAAAATTATGTACGCTCCTCGCCAACCTGTGGTGGCGCTCCGCTTAGATAGTGTCGAAAGCGCCCTACAGACCATTCTCGCCCCCTCTGACCAATACCCCTAGCTCCGCCACTGCTCCTAAAGCTGTATCATACAAGTTTATTCCTGCTGCAGCTGCTTCTTTAGAAGGGAGTGAGGGCTAACCAGGTTGATCTCTTAATGTCTTTCTGTTTATGGTCATTTATAGTAAGTGGTGAAGGTCAAAACTGATTATAGGTCAACACAGATCAATGTCTGAAAACCTGTTAAACATGACAATAAAAATGGAGTATAAGACTGCATGAATTGCCTGCTTGTCATTGGTAGGACAGCCTGAGTGAGGCATGAAACTGGATTCTTATGGTACATGTAAGATATTAATATGAAATGTCTAGTTAACTATTGATTGGTACATGAAACCAATGATCAGATATATGTTGAGGGAAGTTTACATCTCTTTGTCCACATTTATTAAAACTTGCACATAACCTGCAGTCGTCATGGTTCAGATTTGAAAATCTTGCATCCAATGTTTGCATAATGTTCTATGTGAAGAACCCATAAAGTTGCTTGCCTTTGGCTTTGTGGGTATTGTGCAGCTATACAGCCTCTTAATATCAACACAAATTTCAAATGGGGAAATAAAGCAAAGAACAAGTTTTGCTAACATCACAACCTTATATGTTGTATTTTTGCTAGTTATTTTTTAATAAACAGGAAAACATCAAATTGCATTGTAGTAAACACACAGTTCAGCAAGTTGAACCAAGTTTGAGCAACTTCTGTGATAACAGAGAATGTAAGGAAATGCAAAGGATTTTAAAATGATTCAAATGCTCAAAAAACCTGTCATTTACCTTGATGATAAGGTATAGTGGTACAAAACAATTGAAGCACAACCCATGTTCCAACAAAAGTAACAAGTATTTTTTTTGTCAGTTAAGTGAGAATTATATCTGTGCGAACATAAAAGTTGACATTGGATGACAAGGCATAATTAAGGCAATTTACATTGGATTTTACGTTAAAAGTAGTCAAAGTTAATTTGAATTTTACCCTCATGTTTATGTTAAGAAAGGTAAGGAAATAAATGGATGCAAATGGAACTCACTATAAACCCAAGACATGAATGTCAACATTTTCCCCTACTGTGGGTATTGTGCAGCTATACAGCCTCTTAAATATAACACAAATTTCAAATGGGGAAAACAAATCGAAGAACAAGTTTTGCTAACATCAAAGCCTTATATGTTGTATTTTAACAAGTTATTTTGTAATGAGCAGTTAGGCATTAAGTTGAAAAGTTAAAAATGATTCAAAATGCTCCAACAAACTATCATTTGTTGATGCTCCAACAAAATGCTCCAACAAACAAACCAACAAACATATCGAGTCACTCCAAGATTAATGTATGTCGTCCAGTTACAGAGTTGTTGACAATTGACAATTCATAATCATGGAGGTTAGATATGAATGTAAGAGACTGACTTCGGTCAGCTTACGGCTTTGATAAGCCAATGTGGCTTCTTGTAGTGTTCTGTAGTGTAGTGTCTTTGCAACACACTTTTCCACACAATTTAGGCCAATTTGACCTTTAACCTCAATTGACCTTTGTCATCGACCCTAAACACCAAAATTTGTGCTATTTTAAAATTTGTCTCATCATTCTCTATATATAAGGTGTGGTTTTATGCCTTTTCCTACATGTTGACAAGCTGAAAATGGCTAAAAACCAATTTTTAGGTGTTTTGACCTACCACCTTAGACCTATGACATTACTCAAAGGCACAAGGAAGAGTTTGTGACACCCTTTTTTGCTCACACACCCATGCACACGCATCTTTACATTTGTAATGTGGGGTGAAGTACATCTCATATCTCATCTCCTATACATTACATGTAGGTATATGAGATAATAAATACATGTTTTGAAATACAGTACGCGTACTCTAAACTGTCATTATGTGAAATCCAAGAGCACTGTCTTAGGCTTAATAGTGTTATCAGAATTTCTAAACAAACATAGTAAACTTATTTACATACTGTAACACGTATTCTTACTAGGCTCATAAACTTTCCCAGTCAGTGTACACAAGTTTAAAACAATTGTAAACACTGCACATTTCAACAATAAATACTGGATGCTAACCATCCAAACCAGGCCTGTGGGAAATTGGCTGTCCTAGCAGGAAATCTTCATCAACATAGTGTTGGACTTTTCTTTTCATTGTAAAATACCCTTCAGGTATTTAACCATAATAGTTTAATAGTCATTCACAACTAATTTTGTTTCAGAAGACCAAATGTTACCAATGACTACTTTCTGATGACTTGATTGCCTTATACTCTCCATCAATCTATCTGCAAATTTAAGTTTAGATACTCAGTACATATTGTATACAAAACTGTTTAAGAAGCTTCGGTCACTGTTCTTGTTTCTTTCACTGTGATCAGCCTATTATATGGTTAAGCCACGATTATACTGTTCTAAGGAGATTTTGTTACATCTTTGTCACATCTATGTTATTGTACTAACATAAACACCAGCAGCCATTATGATATTCAACACTAGCTCAAAGTAAACTGAATGATTGCATTCCTATGTGATCAGTTTTCTTAATGATTTTTTTTATGACTCTTTTCAGGGAACAGTTATGTCAACATTGCTTTGATTTTGTAAATTAATTGGCACTTACTTTGGGCCCTGCTGCACTAGTTTTGTCAAAGTCAGCCTGTGTTTTAAGAACCATATGCTTCAATCAGGTTGTTTCCATGTCTTTTGAACAGTGCCTAATGTTGTGTGACATTCACTATAGAAACAGCTCTTTCACGGACTGGCTGTAATGATAATGTTTGAACCTGTATTGCTTAAAATGAAATAGGATATCTCAGGGTGAAGTGGTCGTGATTTTGTTTGGGAAAGTTGTACCAATGATCACAAATTACTTGGAAGCATGCCAAGATCTTCACCACAAAGCCAAGCAGTGTCTTAAAGTCTTATCTGTGCTGTGTTGCACCCGTCAGTATAACTGCAATGAAACTGATCTAGTCTGAATATGTACATACTGTTATTGAAGGTATTGTATGTTAACAGTATAAAGTACCTATAGGAGTAACTTTATCTTAACTACTTAAAGATTTTTCAATATATGAAGTGGAAAACATTTAATCATAGTATTATGTGCTAAAATCAACGGAGGCATTTTCCTGCAGCCGTGCTTAAAGCATTTTACCTCATGTAGACTTATCTACAATATGTATTGGATGGTTGAAACCTTTGGGAAATTACTTTGAGTAGCTATAAGATACACAACTATAGCATACTAGAATGTGGCCAGGAAGAATTAACTTTGACATACTGAACGAAGAAATCATATTTTCTCAGCATGTAGTTGTAAGCAAGCTATGGCCAAAGCAAGTTATCTTAATTACTTAAAGATTTTTCAGTATATAAAGTGGAAGATAGTAACATTTCTAAGGGTCTCTGTACCCCAGAACTACTATCTTTACTTGATACATTCAGTCCAAAAGACTTGTAATAAAAAGGAACTACCTTCAACAGCTTCTAATATTGTTCCAAATATTTGTACTTTGATTTTGATCACAATTTTGAGACCCTTGGCTAAGTGAACTTGTTTTTCCAATGTTCCTATTTTCTGATGTAAAGTTTGCATTTTATGTAATGCTTTTTATGCATATGCAATTTTCATTTCGACAGTTATAGTAACATGGTTACTTAGTTGTACTTTTACTTGTAATGGCGTTCTTCCTTTATTTGCCTTTGCATGCTGTCATTGTTCGTAAACTTAGTAAGTAGGAGAATTGAAATAACATTTAACATTTTTCAGTTATCTAATCTTTGCCATATGCCCCTACTTTAAGCTGTTCAAGAAAATAAAATACTCTCTTTTACAATTCATATATTTTTCCTTTCAGATATTGTGAGTGAAAGTTTATCTCAGGTAAATCCTCAGTCATCTGTTGATATCAAGTGTATCTTAGAGGGATCCACTGCTGTTGTTAATGGACTGGAGATCAGACTATCTAGATCAGAGGGGAGACTGGATAACAATGAAATAGCACGATTAACTGTTCCAAACATCTCTACTAACAGAAGAGAAGTAACTTACAGAGTAATCAGTGTGTCTGAAGATGATCAGTTCTTCTGTATCCTGTCACGGTTTGGAGGTATATTCGGATCAATCAATGTCACAGGCTTTGTGTACAGTAAGTATATAGTGTGGAATCTCTGTACAATTTTGATGTGTCATTAAGTCTCATAATGTTACCATCTTTTTCGTTAATGTACTGCGTTATCTGAATCTTTTTTCTGTTTTTTTAAAGAGGGTGCATAATGGAACATAACATTGTAATGATATTGTCTAGATCAGAGGACACAATAGATGATAGTGGTAGGATATCACATTGGACAATTCCAGTTATTACTGCTAACAGAAAAGAAGTAACTTACAGTTACAGAGGTTATCAGTGTATCTGAACATGATCAGTTCTTCTGTGTCTTGTCATGGTATATTTTTATACTTACAGCAATCAATGTCACAGGCTTTGTGTATGGTAGGTTTATAGTAAA
The DNA here is from genome assembly GCA_000934455.1 of Apostichopus parvimensis. Classification (NCBI taxonomy): domain Eukaryota; kingdom Metazoa; phylum Echinodermata; class Holothuroidea; order Aspidochirotida; family Stichopodidae; genus Apostichopus; species Apostichopus parvimensis. Next base: position 25,773 of record KN883099.1, on the reverse strand, counting down.
ACTATGTTCTCCTATTTACAAGTCTGCAGAGTTGCTACCAATTCAAAGCAATGTTGCTAACATGTAAAGAAATGTGTTATATAAACTATAATGCTCTTTGCCATTTTATTACAACCCACCATACCGGCCATATCTATAGGGAAGTTTGGCTGTATTGGTAATATTAACAGATACAAAGGTTGTTAGTTCTCATAGAGTCATATTAACTTATTGTTTTAACAACACTCTATAGAGTTAAAATTCATAAGAGACCACTATAGTGAATATTTTTCTTGATGTTAATAGAAAAAAGAATTGTAAGTGAATAGTATATAAATGTCTTCTGTCTTTACTTACAACCTTCCAGAGTTACCATCCATCAGTGACCCTCCTACAGAGGTAAACAGGACTACTACATCAGTAACCATTACATGGAGACCCTGGGATGAAGACACTGATGTTGCTAATCCTCCTGTGGTAGCGTACATCCCATACTACAAGATGGATCCATCTCAGGATTGGATGAATGGATCAAGGATCCAGGCTGACCAAACATTGCGATATACAGCATCAAGTCTGGAGTCAGATAGAAACTATACATTCAGTGTAGCAGCAGTCAGGGAAGGGGACGGTGCAGAGGGACCCAGAGGTCCAGCAGTAACCATCAAGACACTCTGTATTGGTAAGTACATTACAGGTAGTACTATCTTGAATGCGTCTGCTGCAAAACTACTGTACTATTAAGTTCAAACAGAAATGCCTTTAAGCAAAAAGTCTGGGTATTAGTGGATGTTCATCATGCATTCCCATTAGATTTGATAAATTTAGCCATTTTTAACTTCCAGAAATTTGTATTAACCACTTTAAATAATTTTAAATGTACAAGGAGGAGGGTAGTTCCCTAATATGTACATGTAACTTTCAAGGTGAGAAAGACACATGACTTCCCTATGTTGTTTTCTACAGATGTTGTTCCACAGATGGTCAGAACAACTTTAACTGCTACAAGTGATGTGACTGTGACATGGCAGGTAAGATAGTTAGGCAATGTTTGGCTGTGTGTGTTGATAAGGGTTGTTAATCAGTGTGAAACTATTCTGGGAGAGTTAGGAGCTAAAGTTTAATAAGAGACTAATTTCAAGTAAACCTTATCATTCTCATAGTAAATGACAGAAGACACTTAACTGTTATTCATGCAAAATGTAGATTGTTTTTTCTACCTCTTTGTTATTCAACTGGTCTAATAGATAAAGTTAAACATTTATTTTGTCAATGTGTACTGTTCTTGTCAACACTTAGCATGGTGTAGGACCAGTAAAGTTATATATAAACGATGGTTAATGTTTTTAAAAAGTTTGAAAGAATGGTTTAGTCCGGGTTAAAATAAGCAAGTGCCATGTACTGAACAGTACGTAATTAACTTGCAAGCTCATAGCCTAAGACTAAACAAATATAATAATAATATCATTTTCCAGTGTATATTACATATAGGAATGTATGTGTGTATTCTATTAAAGTTGGGAAGACTTTGTGTATATATATTTGTGAATATTAATCACACTCGCCAAATGGCAAGTAATTTTTAAAATAAAGAAATAGCTTCATATATGTCACAGGGTTTACAGCGTATCTTTCTTGTGAAAGATCTTTAAAGTCCAAGCAAACTCCACCCCTTTTTTAGCAGACCTTTCTTGTGAAAGATGTTGTTAGGCTGAGCAAACTCCACACCTTTGCTGATGGTATAATGTATATGCACATGTTTTCAGTGTCCATAGTAAAAACAATTTCCTGAGGTTTATGTAGATACTAGTAGAACATGGTACAATGAGAGATGGCAAATCCAGCACATAATGCAGTTTTAAATGCTTATAAGTATGTTTAAAGGTACATGAGGCATCATTGAGTGTAGTAACTGCTCTGGTTAGAAGCTGCTGCTGAACTCATGTGGAACCATATAGAGACTTTGGGATTATTTACATGTCAGAAAGGCATTCTGCTTACTATGTAGAACAAAATTAAAAAAGAGGCAATTATTAATTACCAGTAAAAGGAACATCAAAACAAGAGTGAAAGACAAATCTCAAAGTTTGTAGAGCAAAAATTATGCATATAATAATAATAATATGCAAAATATTAACA